>WMED01001713.1:7787-26422 GCA_019650415.1 Pipa parva
GGGGGCGCCGTTGGAGGATGGCGCCTAGGGCGCCAATAGAGCCAGAGCCGGCTCTGAGTGCAGGCACAATGTTTCAAACCAAATTGCATAACCTGGCAATAGACTACAGTGGTACTATTGGAAAATATGTTAGTAGGTGGTTTATGGTGGAAAAAACATCTGTGCTATAAGACCCAGTCACCAGTCTTAAACCCTGGTCTCTATTTCTGCAGACAGTAGCCTTACAGATCTGCCATATTAGAGGATTTGCTTTTCTACTTTGTCTTTATTTAATTTGTTTTTGAACCTGAATACACCTTGGACATGCCTTCCTATCTTCTGACCAATCAGTCAGTGGATTGTATTCTAACCAATTAGGGGAGTTCACTTCATATAAAAATCAGCCATATTCAGAAATTGCCTGAACAAATAGTTACTTGTAAAAGGCTTGCTGAGAGTAATTGAGCTACCACTTGTTGCTTGTCAGACATAAGCTCAAAAGACATATTGGTCAGATAAACATAAAGAAAAATTAAGATGTACTAAACAGCAGTATAATTGTAGGTACTGTATAGCTACAGACAAAGTTAAGTAAAGGCAAACATCATGCAGTCAAACAAGGCAGAATACCTGAGTAGAAATACTATAGACAGATTAGGAATAGCATTTGCGTTTTAAGATAGGCTGCTTTCAGAGAGATGCTGCAGTTTTCCTAAACTAAATAAACTACTATATTTTTTTTTAATTGTCATTCTTCTTTAACTATATTCTTAACTAATTTAATCTATGCTGTGTTGTGCTTACTGATAGATCTGACTATATGGAGCTATTTGCTCAATTGATCATTTAGAAAAGGGTTGAATCATTTTCTGTTTACTATTCAAATATTTTTTTAACAATAAAGATTGCCAGGTGCAGACAGTTTGTCAATGTTAATCTCTTAAGTTTTAGTCATCAATAATAAAATCTGATATAGGGGCGTATGCATAAATCTATAAGCAAACACCCAGGAAAGGGTAAGTTGCACATACAAACATTACCACTGTAAATAACTGAGCAGGTGGTTACCCAGGCATATAGTTGGTAGGTGATCTGGTTTCAGGCTAAACTTATGAGGTGTTGGCAGACTCTGGTGAGGAAATTATTTAAATTTTCAATTCAAACTGGATGTGCACACATTAAAGGATACAACCCCTGCTATAATATGGGAATATAAGTATAAACAAATATTTTTATAAATATATTCTATTAGCAATAGTGTTATAATAACTATTTGTAAGAAATAAAAGTTCATAACTGGTTCTCCCCCACTTTTGCTCTGAGTTATTTATGTGAGGATGGAACAGCTCTGACAGTGAGAAATTGTGCTTTGTTCTATATGATATATGTTACTGTTAACAAGCAACATGAGTAATAACTGGTGTAGCTTCTGAGCGATATGATCTTTTAAATTATTGGCTAGGCTATTCTGTCTACAAAATTCAGGCAAATATGGTCCCTGCACCTGTAGTCAAATTTGCTCCTGGTTTGGGTATTCAACCATTAGCTCATATAACCACATCTGCCCATCTATATCCACCCAGTGAAGTTTATAATAAAGACAGAGTTCAGTTAAGATTTGTGCATGTATAGTCTACAGAGAGTGGCTTTTAGTTAGTGGCAAACTTGCTACATTCCAGGAACAAATGAGAAATATCTTAGTGATAGAAAGAAACTTTAATGCCTTCATTGAGAAAATATTAAACAAAAACTCAGGATAAGCACTATGCATCATGTTGTAGAACACTGCAGAACATAATTGTGTGTACACTGAGCCAAGAGACCTGCTAAACGTGAAAACTGGGGGCAGAAGCATAGGGTATCATGTCCTGTGGCCTGGTCTCATGAATTCTTCACTTTTTTAACTTGAGATTGAAATATTGTATACATTTATATTAAATTGTCTTGTTCTGAATGCAGAGTCATCATCACAGGCCATTTCATGGCAGTACAGGTTTGCCAGGCTAAATTTATTTTGTATGTTTAGCTCTGACTGTTTCTGCCTGTCTCATGGCAACTTACTCACAGTTGCCAAAAGCCACAGGTTAACACTAGTTATATTTTACCTGTTATTAATTTAATCATACAGTTTGTAAAATGATCCATGTGTATATAGGGATCTTTACATATTGGTAAACTTAGTAAGCAGTTTTAGATTTACTCACATTATTTAGTAAACTTTACATAGGGTTCTTGTAGGTTTCTGACTCTATACTTGTATGTAATATTGCCCCTAGTTTGCTCTTGGTATCTAAGCAAATAGAAATGAAAGATGAAATTATTTAGACAGTGATTCTAAAAAGAGCATATCTTACAAAGGCCTGATATGTATGGCACTTTTACATCTAATATGTATTGAATATGCTATTTAGAATGTAAATGGACTTGGTAGAAGGTCAAACGTTGTTTATCTGAAGTTATTACACAGTAGGTCTGGTCATGTTTGCTAAGTGAAATAGTGCAAAGGGTAATGTGTTTATGTTGCCACAGATCTACAACTAAATGATGAAAAGCTAAATCAGGTAGCAACCCTTCCCATATTTATTAGTACATGCCTGAGAAATCATTTAACCTCTTCTTTTCCCAATTGCTTTTCTGTTTAGTTGTTGATTATTTTTAAAATCTGAATCATTTTTAAGTTAAGCATTTTAGAAATGAATCCATTGGATGATATACGTGTATCTCATGAATATAATGCTGTGTGTGATGTAATATATAGTTAATAATAATAATAATAATATATATATATATATGTAATAATATATTAATTTATATGTTTATATACATTTATATGTTTATTGAGATATATATATATATATATTTTCAAATAAAGCCTTTCATCAAAGCTATAGGTAAAATAGAGTGTGCTCTTATATGAAAGAGTTATGGTTAATGCTAAAACTCACATGTATAAAATTAAAGGTTTTGAAGAACTGAATTCCTTTTAGGATCAATTCTCCAAAACAAAAAGGAATAATATAGAAAATGATGTTGATTGTTATTTCTAGTGTAAATAAACTTTACTGTCCAAACATATAATACATATATACAAATTTTTCTTTAAAAAAAAAGGTTTTCTCCAAAAAAAATAGTGACAGCAATAAATTTTCAACATTTTTAGATTTTCCTAAAAAAAAAGTTTGCAAGGGCCTTCTTGACTGAGCATTTCGGTCTTGGGAAAGGGCAGTGATAATGGAAATAAACTGCTTTGTAGGAAGGCCTATTGGATTTTTAAGTTGGGGTGTGTTTCCCCCAAAGTTTAAACACACATTTGTCACACATTTAAACTGTGTAAATAGTTAATACAAAGAGGGATAGTATTTTATTACAGAGGGATCTAGATACATTGCAGGTTTGGGCAGGAAAGTGGCAAATGAGGTTTAACAGTGATAAATGTAAGGTTATGTATATGGGAAGGGAAAATGCATGTCTAGATTGTTTTCTAAATGGGAAAATACTGGGCAAAACAAACATGGAAAAGGATTTAGGAATTCTAGTTGAAAATAAACCTAACTGTAGTAACCAGTACCAAGCAGCAGCTGCCAAGGCAAATAGGATCATGGGGTGCATCAAGAGAGGCATAGATGCACATGATGAGAACATTATTATACCACTTTGCAAAGCACTCATCAGACCATGCATGTAGTTGAATTTGAGCGAGTTCAAAGGCAGGCTACTAAAGTAATAAAAGAAATGTGCAAAGTAGAGTACCAATAAATATTATCAACATTGGGAATGCTTAATCTAGAAAAAGAAGATTAAGGGTTGACCTAATAACAATGTATAAATGTATCAGAGTTCAGTACAGAGATCTCTCCCACAATCTATTTACGTCAAGATCTATAAGTTTAACAAGGGCACATCCTTTTTGTATAGAGGAAGAAAGTTTTTACACCAGCATAGAAGGGGATTATTTACTGTAAGAACAGTGAGGTTATGGAACTCTCTGCCTGAAGAAGTTGTTGTGGTTTATTCCATTAAAAGTTCAAAACTGGTTTGGATGCTTTCCTTCAGTGTAAGAACATTACAAATCATGGGTAGTGGAAAACTGGAGGTGGGATCGTGATCCAGGGAATTACTTTGTAATCTTTGGAGTTTGGAAGTAATTTTCCTAATACAACGATAATTGACTCAATTTTAAAAATGCTTTTATTTAATCACTGGTGTAAGCCTAGTTTTGGTGTTATGTTAAAAAAATGTTGAATATATATATACACAAATGTAAGTTCACTATATTATTCATATTCATTTAAAATATGTGATGCGGTAGATGGGTGTCTCCTTATTATTCCAAAAATAAAATGGTAGGACCACACTCTGTATTCACTATGTATTCACTGCTGGTGCCAGGTCCTGGATATTTGGCAACATCAACCATAAACAATAGAAAAAGAAAAAAATAGGGCTACACACCAAAAAAAGTTGAATGGGTGATTTACCCTTTTATTGCAAATATGCACATATGGTATGTTAATTGCTGATTGATAGAAACTAATATTAATGTTATGTGCTTAAGATTTAAATAAATCATGCTTATTCGCCTTGATAAAGCTATGCTGAAACATCGGTGTAGCTAAATGTGTTTCAATATACTTCCATTGACTACAGTGTGTAACCCCACTACTAACTAGCCAACTAATAAGCAGAACTGGGTGGACCTGTATCCTTTTTCAGCCTGATAAACTATGGTTCTATGATGCTGAGATGATTACATAGATATATTATATATATATATATATATATATATATATATATATCTACCTGGCTCATTCATTAAATGGTTTATAAACAAAGTTTATTATTACACGTTCTTAATAATATATAGTGTACTGCTTGTGGCCCTCTTGTAAACAAAGCTGCTATAATATGTCAAAGAAAAAGGGAATTAAATTGTTAAGTAGGTGATTTTAGGTTAGGAAGTTTTTCTTTGAAAGCATAAGATCTAAGAAATGAATGTTTATAATATTGTACAATATCCTGTTTCATTCAACGTTGGCGAAATTTATTAAAGTCGTAAATTTTACCGATCAATCGAATTTTCAATCGATCGATCGAAAATTCAATTGAAAATTCGATCGATCGATCACTTCGCCTTTAATAAATTTTGCCCGGTGACCGTGTCAGACTGAAGTGCCGGAGCACACCAGAAAAGAGAGATATAGGGCCAATGCACAATATGCATTTATCTCTTTAGGTCCTATGTTTTTCTTGCGTATTTTTTTCTCTTCAAACACCTGCTTTATACAACTCTCAGGAATATGTAATTATGGTGCAGGTTGACTCTTCAGAAAGACCCACTGAGGCCTGGGTGCACCAAGAGTTTTCCCTGTCTCCTGGGGGTGGGGGAGAGTCCTACACTTAACACACAGTGCAGATCTAGTTTCACTTTGATGTGTTTATTAGGAACCTTTTATCAATTTTTCTTGTTTTTTCCCTTTCATTGTATGTAATTGTTTAAATATATTATTGTTTATACAGCTTCTCTGCAAGGAAAAAAGCTTTTTTTTTTGCCATTTCTACTACTTTGTGGATAGCCCCACATCAGTAATTTAAAATGTCTGTTTAAAGAACAGGTGGGTGTGTGTGTCCAAAATGAAAGAACAATGCTTCCTTCATTCACTCTGACACTTTGGAACAAGCATGTTAGATCATATCTTTAGCTGGTTCATTGCCAGATTTAACATATTTACTGTTATTAACAACAAGAGGGAGCTCTAACAAAATAAATGGCATGCTACATACGAGCATGCTTAGCAAATAGTTTTGTTTACCTTGAGATACATAAACTAAAAACATTGTTAATTTTCTTATATGCTATTGAAATTCACTGCTATTCTGATTATAATATTAGTGTGGAAGAATCTTGGCTATGCTTTTAACAAACTAAGGCTGTTATTGGCTAAAGTCTGAATTATTGCGTAAAGGTGTGATTTCGCCAGCTAAAGATGGTGACAATAGACTGCTACTGTCGTAGTCGAGACTTTAGTATTGGGAATATTGCTGCTGTCGCATGGGAATCCACTGATTGAGAATTCAACAGTCAAATTCTCAATTTAGTCAATAACTCCCAAAAAGTCTGTTGTTGAATTTGAAAGATATTTTTTTTGCTACAAGGTCCACCACCTTGTGGATAGTGTTTCTGGTACATCTGGAGATATTTTGAAATTGAACTTTTGTGGCTTTCAAAATGTCTTCCAAGCACAGACTTGCCTCCTTCTACTCAGCAACATGACACACATAGGATGTCCATTCCCAACCACTATTCACTAAATGTGATTTACTTAAAGTTTAAACATGTGATAGTAGTTTTTGTGCTTACGTTGTGGATTATATGATTAGCAGTCTTAATTCATATTATGAATGAAATAATATAATATCTTGTTAACAAAAATAGGCAGCCTGATGAACATAACCAGCACAGGTAGAAATAAGGTACATATGACAAGGTATACAAAGGACTTTTAAATAGCATTTTTTATGAAATCTTCTGATTGTGGCAGAATAAAAACTGGATAATATAAAATGGAAAATATCCCTTTAATATATTTCAAAATGCAATTATTTAAAATAAGATGCAACACTGCATAAGCAATTTAATTTGTATTCTATACACTGGAGAATAGAGATGAGCTACATATTGGAAGATATTTACATTTCAAAGTCAAATACCAGTTGCATAGGCAAGTGCCCAGGACCAACAGCTATCCAGGAACAATGCCAAGTTAATAGTATAACTGCAAAGTTCCAAGTTCCAATGCTAAATATCAAAACAAATATTGTGATGGAGCAGTTCGGGCGAAATTTAATAAACTTGGAAAAGCCCAATTTTGCTTTTCCAAGTTTACTCCTGTGAGATCTCTGAAGTTTATCTCAGTAAATATCAATTTAATGGAGCTTGTGTGTTCTCCCAGTACCCATGGGAGCCTCTTCTGGGCACCCCAGCCACCTTTCAAAGCCTGAAAATACACTAGGTTAAATGACTATATTTGCAATATTATGTGTGTGATTGCATAAGAAAAGATTTAAGCATCACATGGGCAAGTAAATGTATCATTAGTCTCTGTAAAGCTCTAAATAAATAAAATAAATACACAATGCCTTCAATGAACGTTATCACTACAATGCTTCAAATATAAGACCATTCCCAATCATACACCACAAAATAAATAAAGTTATAATATAGTATCATAAAGTGTAACAATTATTTTTTATTCATTTCCATGGTTGTTGCCTTCTTAGTAAAATGTTGCCAGAATACCCACAGGAATCTATCCTTAAGGCTCCAATTCTCCACCTTTATTTGGTGAAGTCAAGTCCATGTACCTTGGCAAATTGTCACTTTGACACTTGATGAATACAAATGGATGCACAGTGGTATATTAATATGTGGGTGGTTGTGGGTGGAATGGGGATTGAATTGGGGGGGGAGGGTTGCTGACAATGGAAGATACATTTTTTGACTTTTATAAATATATAATATTATTTTGTAATGTGTTTCCTAAAGGTTGAGAATAGTGCTGAAATCACTTACAGTTCACAGGCTTAAATAGTGGTGGAAATTTAACAGTGCTTATGTAGCACTTTAGAATTTTATGATTTTTGAACTCCTTAAGGAAGCCAAAACAGGTGAAATGCGTTGGAGGAGCTAGGTTATTGCAACATCTGGTAATTTTGTTTCATTGATGGCCCCAATTTCCACTGAATAAATGTGAGTGTAACGTTTAACTGTGAAAAATAAAGGTGTATAAGCATATTTGCACTATTGTGACTTTTTTTTTGGAAGCATCTGTAGCTCTAGCTGATGGGGATATAACACTTATACTAACATGGGACACTAACATAGAGGGATTTAATGCACAAATCGCTACAGAATTTTGTGAGTATATCCTCCATTGAAATATATAATGATGGTAAAGACTTCTGCACTAGGGGTTTGTCTCTCTTGTATCTCAATTTTGGGAAACACATGATATAAAGAGATCTAGTGGATGAGGGAGTGTGCTGCATACATGAAGTAATAAGAGCCTATATTAAGACTGAACCATCTTTAAGTGACTTTATCCAAAGCACAAGTGTTCATCTTTTAAAAACTTGTTTTGTAATGTATTAAATCAGCTCCAGGTTCAGGCTCCACTGCTAACCTTAGACATTTCTTTCTAGGATGCTAGAATTCCTAGCACACATATTTTAGGCAAAGTCTAAAAACTAATATCCAGTTATTCTGTTGAGTCAGTGTTATGCAGCTTGCTGCACACTATTCCCATAACAGTCAATCACAGCTTCCAAAAGGATTTATGAATTAACAGGATTAGAAAACACTTCAAACAGTTTTATCAGAAGCATGATTATTATTTTTCATTAAAGATAATACGCGTGTAAACCAAATAATCTTAAACAGTAAACATAGAGCTTATTCATGACTTGTATATACAGCTATTGTGTGTATTTGCTTACAAAAGTCACTGGTATTGTGTTTTGTTTTGTCTCTGTCTGACACAACAGATTAGGTAGCCTTACGCTACACTATAGGGGAAATGTATCAAGTGGTGTTAACCTAAAAAATAGATGCAAATTACTTTGCGTCCATTTAATTAGCAATTTGCGTCCATTTATTAGAAATTTATTATTCACTTTGTGTCCATTTTGCACCAGGTACGCCTGTTTTTTTAAAAAACTTTTGTGAAAATCAGTGTTTAAGATCTGGTGCACTTGATTTATGAAGATTAGAAAGATTTTAAGAACTATTTTAAGAAGTAAAATTAACGCCTGCCGGAATCCTGGCATTAGAGAACCAGGTACACAATTGTGTAAAATATGTTAGCAGTTCCTATTTTGCATCCTTTTTTTACATTAATGACTGGTTTATATCCAAATGTTAGCAATTTCCATTTGTATGTATGTATAGTTTTATTTATAAAGCACCACAAACATACCCAGCGCTGTACAGTTCAGTAATAAAAATAAAATACAGACATGGGAAAACTGCATTAAACAATACAGTGTGAGATCACAAGGATACATCACTTTAAGTGCTATGTTGAGGTTGACACAAGAGGTTGGAGGTCCCTGTCCCGTAGAGCTTACAGTCTAAATTTGTGCACAGAAATTGATAACATTTTGCTAATATTTGGACACAAACAGAAATTGCTAACATTTTTACGCAAAAACCGAAGTTATCATTATGCTCATTCTTATTGGTAAATAGCTGTTATTTTTTTAGCGTCTATTTTTACCATTGTGATAACACCACTTGATACATTTCACCCATATGTGTAATTTGTCATTTATACTGTACCAAACAGTATAACATGCAATAACATGCAGACAGACTAAGTGAATAGATGCATTTAGTCCACAAGAGCCACAACACACATTTGCATTTATCAAATTCTTTAATAAAGTAAATAAATGCCCTTGGTCAGTCGCTACAAAGTTAGAGAAACATGGCTCAGTCCATTAATTATATGTATTAAAATTATAGCCTATTGTTCCTGTATCAGTGATAAAAAGTAGGAATTACCACTTGAAAATGAATTTACATGAAAAATTATTTGGAAAATATAAATGTGGCAACAACTGTGACATTTTGTTATTTGTTAAAAGTAATTTGTTTCTGAACTCAAAGTCATTGTACAGTTAAAGATCATGGATTGGCACAATAATACTTTCCTAGCTGGCACAGGTAATTGTACAAAACAGTCAACAAATATAATATGAACCTAGACCAGAGGCCTTACTTTAGCTTTTCCAGGCTTCAGTGGAACACTTGTTTCCATGAAAAGCTAAGCTTAGCCTAAGCAAAGCCTCTGTTTTTAATCTTCTCAATTCTCTCTAATCCAAAATAGCAATTTTCTTTTTCTGGTGTTGCTAGTTCTCTAAAAGTAACACTTTGTTATTTTGAAAAACATTTAGATGCAGATGATTATCATACAAAGTAAAGGGAGGATGCTTACTGAGTGTATGCAGAGATTTAATCTAACTGTAATTAAGTTATACATGATGTATAACAGATGTCCTGTATGGTTGACATGGTAGTTATTAAGTCATTTGAACATGGTACATAATAGTGCATAGTGTATGAAGTGTTATATATAAAGGTTAAGGTTACTACATAGCAGAATCAATATTTGAAGTTCAATAATTAATTCATGTTACTAACAAATTAAAGCAATATTAAAATTAAAAAGGTTTAGTTATTTTATAGAGTTTAACTATACACTTCAGGGGGTTATTCACTAAAGTCCGAATTGTTGCGTATATGTGCGAATTCGCTAGATAAAGACAGTCGCAATAGCCTGCTACTGTCACAGTCGCGTCTTTATAATAAGAATATTGTCGCAGTCGCGACTTTATCATGGGAAAATTGTCGCAATATTAACTTTAAAAATTGTCACGACTTTACAATGGGGAAATTGTAGCGGTGTGCTATGTGAATTCGCTGTTTGAGTGAATAACTCCGTCAGTCTCTTCTCTTGAGGGTCTTACAGTGTAGCTTCCCTACTCAAACACACAGACAGTCTAGGGCACTTTATTGAGACTTTAACTTTAATGTTTCTGAATTTTTATATATATTTATATGTAAGGTAGGATAGAGAGAGCTTGTGTTAGGCCACAGATGGAAAAAAATGAGTACTGAAATATTTGGTGATGCTTTTTTTATTGGACTAACAGTCAGTTTAAATAGACATTCTTTCTCAAGTCTCAAGAAATACTGAATTTACAAATTAACAAATAACGGACTTCTAATTAGTAAATTCAGTATTTCTTGCAACTTGATAAAGGGAGTAGGGATCTTTTACAAGCTTGTCTATTTAAAATGACTGTTAGTCCAATAAAAAAGGTATCACTATGTATTGCAATACTCATTTTTTTGCATCTGTGGACTAACATGACCACTCTATCCTAACATATATATGTAATAAATAGTACTAAATAACAATTATTCAAAAGTTCAAGGCCAGCACTTAAAAAATGTTTTTAAGGTAAAATGTTTGATGCACCAAAAAATGTATATGCATATGTATATCTTAATTGATATATTACATTCCAAATTGAATAACTGTGTTATCAATATAAATCATTTTGCATTGTAGCTAAGAGCTTACCAAAGTTAATGTCAAGTGTTCAAATACATATATTATGATCGTTTATCAAAATAGGGGTTTACTGTCCTTTTAATTATTTTGAAGTCACATACAGAGAGGTAGGTTGTTTTAGAAAGAAGTAACTATGAGGAGGGGTGTCAAAACAAGAAATTTCCAAATGTCCACCATTTGCTCAAAGTAGGAAAATAGGGGAACATCTTAAAGGCAAACTGCTTTATCTCAAATATCTAGTATGAGGAGGACAGAAAATTGTGAGTATCCTAGGCAGATTGTCACAGAAAGTCAGCCATTGATTGAGGAGTGACTAATCATATTTTGACTATCTGGAATGTGAGAAAGAGTGAAACTGCTACACTCCCTACATTTTTCAGTCCACTTCCTTCTTGGCCCAGGTACATACAGCCTCCTTTGAGTCAGGCTGAAATAAAACATTTTAAAAGGTCATACAGCATTTGCTAAAATGACAAGGTGTTTCAGGTATACCTGAAGAAGGGTTTGTTCTGAAATATTGGGTCACATGATTCGGCAATCAAAAATTTCTGTGGGCTTTTACTCTTACTAAGCAGTGTGGCACTTTAGAATGCCTCCTCACTGGAAGAAATTTCTAATTGACATGCACAAAATAAATCCTTTCATATAGCATACTTTAATGAATATGTACATAACACTTATCCAAACACGATTGATAACAAACGACCAATTGAATTAATTTTACAGATAATAATGATTACTTACGCGCATGTCTGTTTGACATGATCTAGTGCTGTTTTATGACGTCTCTGTACTATTTCGTGGTCAGCACTAAAGGAATCCTCTGAATATATAGGTCTTGCCACCAAATAGTTACTGTCCACGGGGATGGCCATTACAAATGCAATTTTCTCAAAGCAGCAATTGTGTTTATTTGATCTAGAGAAATAATCAGATTTTAATAAGAGAAATTTAATCTTATTAAATACCTTGTGTTTTATTCTTTCAGGCTTAGATGACTGTAATGATCATTCATATATAAGTTGTTTTAAAAAATTTTTTCCATTTCATAAAGTAATAATAAACTGATATACAGATAGTGCATATTCAGTCACAAATTTAAAATGGGATTTCAGATTAACTGAATTCTGAGAAATCTCAATAGTGTATATTGATTTTGAATAAGGGTCTCTGCTAATGTATTATTGCACATATCGTTTAGAATAAGGAAAACAAGTCTACTGAGAGAGACACATAAGCAATGTAGTCTCTGGGGGGATGTTTTTAAAAGTTTCTTCTGATTCCGACTTTCGACATGCCAATAAAAGCTTTTTTTTCAAAATAGGTGATACCTACATAAGTAGATTAAGTAGTCAAAAAATGTTTTTACTTTTTATAAATATCCATTTACATTGCCAAGTAACTGTTAATAACAATACTTTCTCTTTGCATGTAGTGCATGCTATATGTATTCATTAAAAGCAATAATGTTAGCTGGGATTGTGTGCGTAAAGAGTGAGGATTTGTATACAGAGGCGCGTCTGCTTTCACGGAAAGGATAACACCTTATAGAGGCAAACACAATCTTATAAAAATAGGTGTTATCTATACTGGCTAGTTATTTAAATGTGAATCTGTTTTGATTCTATGGTATGATTGCTGTCAATTGCAGCTGCTATTCTTTATGAGTTTTGATTGAGCCTTGCTAATCTACGCAAGTATTGCAAAAGTATTTCCCAATCTTTAATTCTTAAGTCATTTATTACTATAGAAACAATAAAAAGATGAAAGCAAAAGATAGCATGTACTATCTATCACAGGGTTTGATAAACAGTTTGCCATACAGATAAGCTTACAGAATCCTAAGTGAATGAATTACTGTTTAGCTCGTTAATCCTTTGTGCATTAAGTTTGGAATGAAAGAGGTTCTAGATTCACTTAGATCTGCAATGATATTGTATGAAATTAAAGAGACCCCTTTCTGCAGTAGTTTTTCAGTCTTTGATCTATTTTTCTACGACAAACTGCTGCCAACGAATATTACATTTATATTTCATGCAGTGTAGTTAAGGTAAGTTTACAAAGGCTTATATTAGTCACATAGCTATTACCCAGAGTAATACAGGTCACATATTATTGTAATCTACAATTATGTTTAATACATTACATATCACTTAATTATTAGCTGAATTTCAAGAAACAATTTGGAAAAATTATAAATATGACACCATTTAATGGACATCATCGAACTTGCATTTTGAAAAAAGACAATGCAAGGCACTCCATCACTCACATCTATCTATCTATGTACATATATATATATATATACTGTATATATATATATATATATATATATATATATTAATTGAATTTTAGTCACTGTTGATGCGTTAATGCATTCTCCATTACCTATTTTATTAACAGCATATTCTAAAGTAGACTATACATGCTCTTGTATTTTACTATAATTTATAACATCAGTGTTGTTTAGTTTTTTTTAAATACAATCTTATGTTTTGAGATAAACTTTTTCTGACTTACCTTTGAGCTCAGTAAGGACCTCAGAAGGAATTTCTTGAGGAATTCCTGTTCCTAAATGCAGTAGTTGCCAGCTAATAACTGTTTTTAGGTAGTAAGCATTTCATATATTCCTGCAGAAGGCGTGACCACCTTGTCCAGAGCAATCATTAACTTGAATTAACTGTACATAACGTACAACAAAGATTTTGACTGAGTAGACCTTTGAGTCTGTCATCAATACAAGAAATATTGATAAGGAAGGTTATTTTTTTAAAAATTGGCAATGCCTTTGTGCTTTTCTTTCTCTTCATAAAATCTGCTATTCTAGAACAGCAATAAAAGCTGTAATTATTACAACTTTACAAATGAAAACACTTTTCTGCATTGTTTATGAAGAAAAGGAACATTTATTTAATTTCACAGATATTTCATTCTTGTGCTGAAGCCCCTTTTCAGTAGAAAGATAGATTATCTTCAGTTAGTTTACTGTGCTTTAACTCTGCAATACAGTTTGAGTGTTCTGTTCCCTTTATAGGTACATTGAATAACGTGAAATGCTGGAGTAGGGGGTGATTATCTTTCTAAGCATATCCATGAGGAAGTCACCACAGGGTGCCATCTTTTTTAAAGGGAGCAGATCACAGAACTTTTCCTGTCAGCTAAGGGACAGTAATCAAATTTGGAACTGAGGACTTACCCTAAATCACAGCAAAAATGCAATGTTGCTTGCCAGGAATAAATTAGTAACATAAACATCACAATCATCAGAAACACCTTTACAGTCACAAAAAGGGACTGTACCTTTATTAAATTGATAATTGATCAATGTTCTCCCAAAACTGGACTATATTACCTGGTGGCAAACATCGACCCAAAAACAAAATTATTTTCATGTGCGTCTCTAAAGAACTTTGTAGACCTCCACTGTCTCTCTGCCTTAACTCTGACAGAACACATCTGATGGAGGAAATATACTGACAATGTGAATACTCAGTTACCACTATTTTCACTGTAATGCACTATAGTAATCTGTATATTACTGGTTTTTCCATTGACCAAATGGTAAAAATCAGCAAAATGACTCCTTTATTATTCATAAAATTATACCTTTTATCTATTTTTTCTTTTTTCATGCCACATTAAAATCTGTCATTTTCTAAGATTTTGTTACTTGACCCAACCCCCTCTGGACAAGTGCACCAATCACAGAATAATATGAAGCTAGTTTTTTTCTTTATAATCAGACTGAGCTTTGGAGACTTTTATATAATTGGCTCTCACTCTCAGTAAGACATGTACACAACTGGTCAAGCTCAGTCAATCTGCAAGTTTTACATGGGTACCTTGCATGGATGGCTTTAGTACTATAGGGGTCATAGCCATGCACGTTAATGATAAATACCCTTATAATTCTTTTATATCATGCAAAAGGGAAATGTCTCATAAAGTACTTTTCTGTTACTTCTAGGATATTAAAAAGACAACACAACTGGCTAGTAATTAGAATATGATTTATCTTACCTACTGCTAATTATGCACATCTAATTTTACTTATAAAACACCACTAAGTTATGCAACTCTGTACAACTGAACAAGATAATAATAATACAGACATGGGAAAGGGATTAATATAATACAAGTGAAGTAAATTACAAGCATAAAATCATGATGATACATCACTCCAGGAACAGATCTTCAGGGAGGTGGACCCCCTCTCTTGGGCCAGTGCATGATTGGAACTGGGGCCCCATCTTCCCCTGGCACGCTACAGTGGTCAAAATAGTGGTGGCTGGATCTCCTTGGAGCATCGGGCCCAGTCACCACTGCAACCAGTGGTAGATACAACACTGAACCACTCAAAGTTCCAGGCCATGAGGGTCATACACAGGTAGCAGGCCATTTCTTTTTGTGGCAGGGCTGAGTTCTTTGGAGAAACTTTTGTGATTAAGATTTATGGCAAGGAATGACTTTGCAATTTATTGTTAATCTAGAGATAATGCAAATTGACACTATAAAAACTGAAGCAGCAAACTGTGAAAACCTAAATTTGTGTCAGTCTCAAAACATTTGGCCTCGTGTATGGGTGTTTTCCCTACAGTGTGTCCTAAAAATGGCTAAGCATGCAGAAGTTTGAAATGACCAGGTGTATAAAGAAGGTTTCTATATTATTAAAATACAGGCGAGAGAGGGCCATGAAACAGGCTCTGGATTGTAAAAGAGAAGGAACCTGGGGTGGAGGCAATAGGAAAAAATGCATCCAGGAGAAGAGTTAGATGTCCCTAGATATTAGTTATTTGGAGGTTAATAACTGTAAGAGAGTGCAGTAATTTAGCAATTTTGCTGGTAAAATCAGGAGAGAATAGGAAGCCCCTAAAGAAACTTGACATCTACTAATGAGTATAACAATAAATGTTTTCTAAGATTCAACTGATGTTATGTTTTGCTATATAAGTTTGTTTGATGCCTTAACTGAGCCAATCAAGCCTATTTTGTTGATGTTTATTTGAAATAAGTAAACAAATATGTGATTTTACATTACATTTATGTGGTAATTATCTACCAATAATCTAATTTCCTGCAGTGAACAGAAGAAACAATAGTAAAGATGGTGACTAATACTAGTTACATGTTTTTGTACATATTTACACACTCTTTACTCCAAAACCATCTAGGAGGTTTGGGTCTTTATTTATTGTAGGTCCTCCCTGTCTGATATGAGGGAGATGTATGAATATTTAAAAGCTGATCCCAACAATCATTGTGAACTGAAGAATGCCCTCTGTCTATGGGGTGGGAATTGGAGGGGGAATCAAGATTGATTTCTTCAGACATTTAGGAATTCCTCTGTACGTCACTGGATTATGAGATACGGTAGTTGGAATAGAATGGGGACCTTTGGTACATGTACCCTACCACCCAGTAAAGAACCTGTACATTTAGTTATTTATCATCCCACCCACAAAAACAAGGTGGGAAGTTCTATGGACGTCTTGGTTGATGTACTTGTCACCACAAATAAGGTGGAGCTAAGGGGGTGTGGGTTAACTGGTTTGTTGTTGGCATCTTGACTTTTTAGCTTGAAACATAACTTATAACTGGCTTTGTAAGAAGACTCTTGGCTTTACTGGCATATAATGCTATATACAGTATGATAGTAGTTTTCACAGTGGTGATATAGAATGTAATTCTCTATGGAGAAGCATGGGTAACAAGACTATTATATAATGGCCAGTGTGATAAGCATTACTAGTATGTATATATATATTTATATATATATATATATATATATATATATATATATATATATATATATACTGCATGTGATAATCTACTGGTGTGTACCTATTTCACTGGTTCACCTGACATTTTGTGTAAGTTGCTGCAGT
Source organism: Pipa parva (assembly GCA_019650415.1). Lineage (NCBI taxonomy): Eukaryota > Metazoa > Chordata > Amphibia > Anura > Pipidae > Pipa > Pipa parva. The sequence continues at coordinate 24,787 of WMED01001713.1, forward strand.
TACCTTGGCTTTGTGGCAACCCTTATGCTGTTTTTTTTTTCCAAACTTTGTTGAGTTTGTGAACCAGTTAGTTTTACATGGACTACCATAAGCATTAGTTGCACTGTTTCACAGAATTTACACTAGACTACATCCATAGAGAATATCACTACCATGCAGGCAATACATGTTTTACTGTATTTAAGAGAGAAATTGCTCAGGTATTTGTGGAATTAAATTACTATGCAGTTGAGGAGCTTCCATCTATTATTATTTTAATAATAAAATATTCATTATGAGCTAGTTAGTACATACAAAGTAACAGATCTTACTAACTGTACCTTAGTCTGCTGGTTATAAACAAACCATGGGTTTATCTCCCTGAACTTTGCTTTAAAGTCAGATATGTGAATTAATATTGAAGGCTTCTAGTACAAGGTTCACTTTACTTATTATCAGTATAAGGGAGTGCAGAGAAAGGATTGACATTCCCGTTATATGAGCCAAATGAATGATACTTAATGAAAAATTAGTTGTTAAGAAATCCCTGCACGTTAACCTCACTGGTACTGTACTTGATCAATACACCCTCAATGGTTCTATGCACACACTACATCCTTACCTCACTGGTACTGTAATCTTATTGCTACACCCTAACTACAATGCTTCAGTACACTACTCACTACATCCTTACCTCACTGGTACTGTAATATGATCGCTACACCCTAACTACAATGGTTCAGTACACTACTCACTACATCCTTACCTCACTGGTTCTGTAATCTGATTGCTACACCATAACTACAATGGTTCAGTATACTGCTCACTACATCCTTACCTCACTGGTTCTGTAATCTGATTGCTACACCCTAACTACAATGGTTCAGTACACTGCTTACTACATTCTTACCTCACTGGTACTGTAATCTGATTGCTACACCCTAACTACAATAGTTCAGTACACTACTCACTACATCCTTACCTCACTGGTTCTGTAATCTGATTGCTACACCCTAGCTACAATGGTTCAGTACACTGCTTAGTAAATCCTTACCCCACTGGGACTGTAATCTGATCGCTACACCCTAACTACACTGCTTACTACATCCCTACCTCACTGGTACTGTACTTGATCAATACACCCTCGATGGTTCTATACACACACTACATCCTTACTTAACTGGTACTTCACACTATTCATTACATCCTTAACTCACTGGTAATATACACTGCTTCTTGCACACTAAACCCCTGTACTGTTCACTGCTCTCTGCACCATACCTTCATTGGTACTGTACACTGCTCCCTGTATCCTAACCTCACTGCTGCTGTACACTGCTCCCTACCCCTAACCTCACTGGTACTGTACACTACTCTCTGCCACTAACCTCACTGGTAATGTACACTACTCCCTGCCCCTAACCTCAATGGTACTGTACACTGCTTCCTGCCCCTAACCTCACTGGTACTGTACACTACTCCCTACCACTAACCACACTGGTACTGTACACTACTCTCTGCCCCTAACCTCACTGGTAATGTACACTGCTCCCTGCCCCTAACCTCACTGGTACTGTACACTACTCCCTACCACTAGCCACACTGGTACTGTACACTACTCTCTGCCCCTAACCTCACTGGTAATGTACACTACTCC
>WMED01001714.1:0-26421 GCA_019650415.1 Pipa parva
AACCAATTTTGTGCTTCAGTAAGTCAGTAAAAAGTAGTTAGTAGTGTTCAATTCAATAAAATGATAAGGGTACCCATACTTTTGTACCTGTCAAATTTTGCTTTAATGCATATTGCACATTTTCTGTTAGTACAATAAACCTCAATTCAATCCAGAAATATTACTGTGTCCATCAGTTATTAGATATATCAAACTGAAAACAAACACCTAAATATTTAGAACTAAAAATGATTAAGATTAGTAGGGGTGCCCAAACTTTTGCATATGATTATACATATTTTCAAAAACAATTATTTCTTTAGTAGAACCTAAATTACTATTAGAGTTTTGAGGGGACAGGTACACTTTAACTATTGTCTAAGATGAAGTTTATCCATCACTACCCTATTATAAGTAAACCCATTAATGCCCCTGTAAGTACCAACTTGCTTCTCCCTTTGCAGATTCCTGATCCAAGTTTTCCTCTCTGTGCCAGATCTTTGCTGTTAAACCCTGTCTTTGCGTTCCTGCTCCTAGAATTTATTTCTGTTTTTGTCCCAGCATTCATTTCCATGACCCTCTTACTGGTGTTCCACCTTTCCCTTAAGTAATTACACTTACATCTTACCATTTGCTACTGATGATCCAATCCTGATGCTGACCTGGCCTGGAAAACTACGTATTTGTCTCATTTGTTTTTTATTCTACTAATAGAGCATTTGGCACTCTGCCCACCCTTGTAAAACTGATGTGAAACATACTGCATTTAAGACCTGAGGCACTATAGTAGACAAGGGCTTCTCCTAAAAGAAAAGTCAAAGTAGCAAGCCAAGAGTGGGTTCCCAGTGTTTTGGACCACCCTGCATTTGTAGTTTGGAACTACTCTGCTGAAATTTATGTGTGCATTGATTAGCCTACAGGGCACAGAATCAGATTATAAGAAGGTGTACATAAAGCAGGTTTGGCTTACATTCTCTATTTATATGAAAATGTGAAAGCTACTAAGTCATGTACCTGCAGCTGTGTCACAGCAAAGGGCACAGATAAGGGCTAAATCTACACACCATGAAAGTGTTGGGATTCAGAATAATAGTGGTATACTGCATGGCCCAGATTAAAATATTACCTATACAAAGAATGAGAACTGAAGATGATTCAACAGGGGGTTAGCAGGTGTCTGCCCTGACAGATCTTTTCAATCCTGCCCATTAGAGCTTACAATCTAAAACACACATGGCCTCAGAAGTACCATACATTTCCACATGCTCATTCTCAATCCAGAGATTCAAAAAAAAAAAAAATTACCCTGAAGGGGTAATAGTGAAATGTAAATGACCAGTCCTAGTTGGGGAAGGGGGGGATAAACCTTAATAATATCCGTTGGCAGAACAGAAGATACAATTTGCATTTTGGGAGACACTTAGAAGTAACATGGTTCAAGTGGTGCTCAAATGATCATTGCCAAAGCACATTAAGATGGGAAATATGAGTGTTCCAAAATGAGTGGAGATGACTAGGCTGTTAGACTCTCTTACAGACTGCCCAAATCATGATGAGCTGTGTGCTTTAGAATGTGTCAGGCAGAGACACTGGGGATACAACTCAAATGGATAATGATTGCATGTAATCAATACCCTGCTTTTCTTGAACTGGGCCTCTGCCCAGCTTGGCAGTTGGCAATGAATCCATGGTCTTTTGCTGCTTTCTCTGGGACATCAATGAAATGTAGAAGTTTAAAGGGACAATATATATCTTTGTTTAGCATTTTCTCGAGAAATAGTGATTGTGTCTAAAATCTAATCTACATTAAGAAAAATCGGATGTTTTCTTCGACACTGAACAATAAGATAATGATTAATGAATGCTTTTAAAAATAATCCTTAAATTCTGCAGAGGTGCAGTGGGATTTAGAGGAATTATTTAGTCTAATTTTGCCAACCCGTTTATTACTTTGCAAATCTGTGAGCTCCTTCAAAAGCGTGGTGAAAACATTTATAGCACAGAGCTCATCATCTTTCTATGCTCTGGAAAGCAAAGTAAGTGTCAATAATCCCCTCACTTCCTACACTGGCTCTGCACATTATAGGGGGCAGGGGTCTTTTCTTTCAACAAATAAAACTAGCACCCGGTGCATGTGTCCCTAGTATATGATGATGGAGAAGTGGCTTTCTTGGGCTGTTAGGTTGGTTTTCTGCAATGGTAGTTGGGTAATGGTGACATTGTATGAATCATCTATGGATTGTTTGGGTTATATGAATCTTTGTCTTTCACATGAAACAGAAAGGGGTACAACACTGTCATTCCTTAATTTAGGTGAGGGAAAGGGGATCTTGACAGCCCCTGGGAGTAGCCCCACCTTATGGTCTGCAGGCGTTGGGCTGAGCAGGGAATCAGCAGCTCTGCTACCTCGTCCTCCAGGGGATGCTGTATGACTCAGCTCTGAGGCCTATGGAGAGGAGCATGGCAATAAGAGTTAGACCTAGAGGGAGCTGAAGAAGGAGGCGGGGGAGTGGGACACCTCCAGGGACATGGATATGACACATGACAATGATGGAGACATGGTGACACAGATGGAAGCTCTGTCTCTAATAATGAGTGTTAGTTTAGTTGATTTGCTTATAGGAAACCATATCACAAGACACTGAAATGAGCACAGGCATGTGGCATACACTGGTTATACAAGGGACATGCATACAGAGACGTGGGTTAAACTAGTAATGGCGGACAAAGTATACATGCAGCACCATGAAGTGCAACAATAACACAAATATGTTTCACACTGACAAACAGATATGTAGTGCACAAATACAAAGCACAAATGAAATACATCAATAAAAACACATCAAGTACAAAGTATACATTAATCGAATCAATTTCAAAGAAGTTTGTTCGTCTTCAGTCCTGCAAAAAACAGAGTGCCCCTACAATTGCCACCCAACAGCAACCATTAACTGTACACACCAGTTAGACCTGTAATACCCACTTATTCAGCACTTTCACACAAGTACCCTCACACCAGCTGTGTACAAGGAGCTCTCACCTTCAAATGACCTTTCAGTAATATTATACCATCTGCAACTGGCCTTTCTTTCTGTTTGGCACGTTCTCTTATAAACTACTCTATGGATTTTAGGGCTTGATTTACTAAAAGGTGAATTCACTTAGCTACAATTCAAGTCACATCTCAAAAATAGTAGAGAATTCACTTCTCATTATTGACAAAGCGGCGAATAGTTTTGTCGAACAAGCAGACAATGGCGATAACGGTCGGATGCATTGTGTGGCATAGTGATGTCGGATAGAAGTAGAATGCACAGCTCTACCATCAGCCCCACAATTCACCACTCTGATGTGGCATAAGTCATATGGTTGAATTTGGAGCAGTACACCTAGGGGGTTATTCTCTAAAGTCCAAATTGTTGCGTAAAGGTGTGAATTTGCCAGCTATAGACAATCGAAATAGACTGCTTCTGACACAGTCGAGTTTTTATAATGAGAATATTGTCGCAGTCGCGACTTTACTATGGAAATATTGTCGTAGTTGCAGCTTTAAAATTATTGCAATCGTGACTTTACAATGGGAGAAATGTCGCAGTTGTGGATTTGCTATGGGAATCCACTGTTTGAGAATTCGACAGTCGAATTCGGACTTTAGAGAATAATCCCGCTAGTCATATTTGCTCCTTCAACATGCTCCACCGCTTAGTCAATAGTAGAAGTACCTGTGCATACGCACACAAAATGACGTGAAGTGCTCCGTAAGATTGTAATTATCATAGTCATCAGACTTTCAGAGTTTTGTTCAATAAGCCAACATGGGGAAGTGGTAAATAGATATGAATTCAGAGCTTTATGCGACTATTTGGCCTTTAGTCAATATGGCCCTTAGTGTTAATTTCCCTAGCAACCTGAGTATGCCTGACTGGAAAAGTGAACATACTTTTAAAACTCATGGCTGTAAACTATTATGGAGTGGGTAAGCATGCTTGGAAACATTCTTATGATTGGAGTTATTACTTTGTGAATGCTATAGTTCTGGGGTCGGCAACCTGTGGCTCTTTTGATGACTGCATCTGGCTCTTTGAGTGTAACAAGCAGTACTCACATGCAAGCACCACTCTTGCAAGCATCAGAGTCTGCCGACTAATCGCTGGCGAGTGCTGTAGAGACAAAGCTCTCTCAGCGCTTCCGTGTTGCTAGTTAACTCAGAGCCGCTGACATCACCGCGCTTCCGGGCTGATAGCCAATTCGGAGCCGCTGATGTCACCTATGTGACATCACATATGATGTCAGTGGCTCCGGATTCAAAAGGACTGAGCAGAGACGCACGCATATGGCTCTCTCAGCCCAAAAGGTTGCAGACCCCTGCTATAGTTTTTGTCTTTTATCGAATAAGATGAAATTTTACATTTTGCAGCTAGGACCATGCTAACAGAAATGTGTCTAAAAAAAAAAAATTCCCCTCAACTCTTCCCAAGTAAACAGCATTCTGGGTGTTAATATAGGTGGGCTTAACACTATTTTTTCTAAAGATTTTTTACTTACTGCCATTAAAAATGCTAATGTGGCCCCATCCTCAGTGGACACTTAAGGTTTGCTTTTAAATATATGTCATTCTAGTCCATACAAGGTGTAGAAAACAATATACTGGTTGTCCCCCAATTCCAGTGGGCATATGAGGAAACAATCCATAGTTAATTGCTTTTTTATATCATCATAAAGTGGACTTTTGTAGGTTTAAAACTTAAAAAAAAAAAAGTGTCAATTCTGAAAATTTGCTCTAGTCGTGAAGTTACAGTCACTGTGGTGCTTTGGTACACTGTAGTAAAGTGGTCACTTCTGAAAATATTACACAGAGGTAATGGTCATACAGTGAGTTCATAACTTCTCCAAGTCACTCAAATCCTAGGGTTAATGGGTTATTACATTGTAAGTGGGATAAATGCATTTTCTCCTTTCTAGAAAGGAAGACTTTATCAGCAGGGTAAGGCAATCAGTGCCTGGAATAATGATGCAATGGGAATGTGTATTAAAAGAAAAACACATAAATATTCACTATGAAATCCCTAGAGAGAATTCACAGAATAACAAGATAAATACTCTTTAAAATAGTATCCTTGCCCTTGAAGGAAAAAATAAAAAAATATTAATATTTAGCCAGTGTTAACAGAATGTACCGGACTATTAAAAATCTAAAGAAAAATGCTACAGGGGCTTGTGTTAATTCTTGTGTAAATTCCAACATTATCTTTTCTCCTGCAGTCCCAACTTCTCTAACATTCTGATCACTGCTGCACAGACATACAGACAAAGTAACATTTCATATTACTATTTCCCTAGTGCACAAAACCATTACTGCTCAGCCCACTTCCAGTATTCTTCCTCTACTTCCCTTATACTGTATAATCAGAATTCACTCCAGTTCGCATCACTGACAACAAGAAATCTACTGACTGCTAATGCCAAACCAATCATTGTTCACTGCACCAATGTACCAGCCGCTTGTCTATCATTTGTATGATCAGATTCAAGTACACAATTGCAGTAGCATGCCTTGCATCCATTTAGCATGATACAAGTCCCCCTATGTTTTTTAATGCATTTACATAATCTTTTGATGTATCAAAACTGATCATATAAAAAAAACACATGAAATGCATTGGAGTGAAAAAGTCATTACAGTGCTTACTACACAACTTGAGCTGTTGCATTCTAGTATTGTTTATATATCTCTAATACATGGTTATGTCGTTTATTTCATACAAAACAATTTAACTGCTAACCTCAAATGAATCATGTACCATCCCCAATGAATAAACATTTTTACTGCCTTCACAAACCAGGCCACAAATAATTTCAGCACTCATTCACAGCCCGACAAAGCCTGTATTCCAATCGCAAATCCCAACTCTGCATAAACACTGTATATATCATTTTATCAACACTTCTGCTGCAGATATCTGAAAATCATCTATAAACAATGCCAAACCAAGAGAACCACAGAAGTAATACTTCAATGTCTTTCTTATGACTCAGATCTACTTTGTTCTGGCCTATAAAGGAAATCTTCAGTAAGCGGCACTGGCTTTACTCTAGTTGAATTTACAGCTAAATGTGAATCATGGTGAATCCGATTCGGAGTCTAAATAGAAACATAGAGCCTAAAGTGGTACCTGTGCTTTGCGCCCTCTGTTGATGTAAGTGCATACAGGATTATATGCTCCGGTCCCACAAACATACAGATGTGTCCTGTTCCAGGGCTGGATCAATCGGATAAAATTACCACATTCCCCCTAAATGTAAAAGAAAGCTCAGTGAAGGGAAGGGATGAAAAAGATAAATAGGACAACGTTTTTCTAAGACTAGTGCAGCGAATGTGATGGACCTGTTCAACTCTTCCCTGTCTTCTGGAACTTTTCCTTCTTCATTTAAACAGGCCTATATCAAACCCATCATTAAAAAGGCTACACTGGACTCTGCATGTCTCGCTAACTACCGTCCTGTCTCTCTCTTTCCTCTGGCTTTTAAACTTCTAGAACGTCTTGCCTGTACCCGCCTCACTAACTATCTGCATGCACACCATCTCCTTGGCCCTCTGCCTTCTGGTTTTAGGCTAGGGCACTCTACAGAGACTGCTCTGTGTAAACTTGCAAAAGGGTGGGGCTAAATGATGATTTCCTCCAGGTTTCCAAAGCCAAGGGTCACTTTTCTCTTCTAATTCACCTGGACCTATTCACTGCATTTGCCACTGTCGATCACTCCCTTCTTATTCAAATTCTCCATGCACTTGGGGTCCGTAATCAAGAATTGTCTTCCATGCTAATGACACCTCTTCTCCTGTCCTGTTTATGGTGGGGGTGCCCCAAAGCTCTGTCCTTGGTCACCTCCTGTTCTCGTTGTACACTCTTTCCTTGGGTGATTTCTTCAATTCATTTGGTCTTCAGTATCACTTGTATGCCAATGATACTGTATCCAAATTTACTTATCCGCAACTATGCTAACACCTAAAATACATATTCACACTTCTAGCTGTCTAGTGGCAATCTCCTCGTGGATGGCCAAGCACCAGCTCAAATTAAATCTCACTAAAACAAAATTGATTATTTTTCTACCCAAACCTGCACCTCTTCCTACCTTTCCCATTCTAGTGGTTGGTGCGATCATCAACCCTGTAACATCTGTATGTTGTCTTGGGGTGACTTTTGACTCTGCTCTTTCCTTCTCTAAACACAACTCTTAACACAGTTTAATAATTTCTCTAACATATAAAACATTTTTTAAGGAGAACTAAAGTTAAAAAAAAAGAGATATTAAAAACTTAAGCTTATATTAAGCTCCATCGTTGCAGTCACAGCTTCATCTGGACTGTAATTTGTCTTCACTTAGGCAGAGCACACAAAGCTTTGGTTGACACAGGAGCCAGCACAAAGCTCTGGCCACTTATCAAATCAGTGGTCCAAATGGGTTTCAACGTCCTCACATTCATTGCAGGGCCAATGAGAATGCTCCCCGCAGTGAGCATGATGATGTTGAAACCCATTTCCATACACCAGCAGAGCTTCACGCTGGCTCCTGTGGCAGCTGAAGCGCTGTGAGCTCTGCCTCAGTGAAGACAAATTATAGTCCAGATGAAACTGTGACTGCAATGGTGGATCTTAATAAAAGGTAAGTTTTAATTTCTTTTTTTAAACTTTAGTTCGTCTTTAAAGACTGAAGGTATCAAGCTTTTTTTTGTTATGTATGTGTATGCTGTATATGTTTGAGTGCAGAGGAGTACAGTTCTTAGCTGAATAAATCAAAGTCTATAATTGGGTGATACTGTTGTTGAATTCTCTAGTTCTCTGTTAATTCTTCATTGAGGAGATTTTCTTCATTTCTCTTCCAAGATATACTGCTGTTAAGATTTCAGTATAATTTACACTAAATAAAAGGTAAATCATTAAAAGCTATGCCCATTGTTTTTACTTTAAACAAATTCTGTCATACAGCCGAGATCCAGTATTGGCCAGTGTCGTGTACAGAAGACAATATGCCCATTGATTTAAATTCAGGGATTTAGTTGTTTTGGGTTATCAGGGGTTTGTATTTATTATGAAGCCCTAATGTTGACTATGTTGCATTTGCAAACTTTTGAATCTCCATAAATCTCTTACAGAAATTCTTCAGAGCGGGTTAGTTAAACAAAATTTTAAACATAATTTTTCTGTAATAATGATGGTACTGTTATCTGGGGCATCCATCATAAAGATCTGTGTATGAATTTCCTTTTAGAGTTTTTTAGTTGTAGAACCCGTTATACGTACAGAAGTCATGATAGATAGACAATGTAGGTGATGAAATGTAAGTACTTATTCAGAGCATGTAACTTCATGGCTCTCACTCTCTCTTTCTCTAGTGAACTTTTGAGATTTGTAGTCCTTTCATACTTACATTGCTGTCTTTCCCAGATAAAACACATTCTTCTATCCTCTGCTGGGATGCCGGCCAGTGAATCTGCAGACAAAGAAAGCCCCAGTGAGGCAGTTAATTGGGTAGGAAACTGTTTTAAGAAAAGGCCAGTGTACATACCCCACTGCGCTTATTAACACCAAACAACACTGAAATGCATGGTCCATTCGCACATATATTTGTTAATGATACAACATACTTAGTCATGTAACAGCAATTATTTTCTTTTAGTATTTTTTTACTACCCCAGCTGTTCTACAGAATTGCAGTGTTCGGTTAAGTGACCTAATAGAGCCCCCCGTTAATCTTTCATAATACATAACGCACGCTAATTTGAGTCACAGGAAGTTATTAGCTTAGCTGAGCATGAAATTGCTTATTCTGTTTGCTACACGCATTTGTACAATGGAAGATCCAACAGCCATACTTTCGATACCTTTTTGGTATTGTGATGGCTCAGCAGTGTAATAGCAAGCAACATCAACTAAAAGTTTAAGGAAAAAAACAGTGTTCTGACATTGATTTTTCTTAGACGTCTGAGCTAAAGATTTGCCCCTTAGTGACTGTAGGCAAAGTTTGCTAGAAAACTAGATCTCAATAAAATGTCATTGAACAACCCAACATTAAAAATAAAAACCAAAAACTGATTAATAGACCTCTAACTAATTGAACAATAACTAACTACGTTTATCGTTGCCTTAAGGTCTAGCACAACAATAACACATAAGGAAGGGTCACCCGTACAAATCTGGGCTTGATAACTACTGTGAAATTCAGTGATTAATGAAATAGTTCAGAGAGTTCAGACATTTCTACACAAGAAACGAATGCTCATGTTATTTTGAGTAAGGGTTCCATTCAATGTGCACCTTATTGGAAACTATGTCTATCCTTTGCAGATGCACACCTGATGAAGGAAGGCGGTTGCCCCCTGAAACATTGTTTATACTTGTTTTGAAAGATTATGGTGAGTGGCCTGGATTTATTTGTACTGCATGAATTGTTTTGGGTTAGCTGTAGCCCTTTCCAGCTAGCTTCTGGATAAAGGAAAGGTGAATGTGACATGAGATGACTAACTTACCCAGGCTCATGAGACATGTGGAGCCATTAAGCTTCATTAAACAAGCTTGGCCAAGTACCCTCATAAAGCAAGTTCAGCCAACCACCCTCAACAAATAAGTAGTGTGGGCAGTTGGCTAAACTTGCTTTTACGTATTACTCCCACACAAAAATTTCAGCCTTCCATCAAAGAGCAAAAGACCCAGTCAAAAATAGTTATATATCACATTTACCAACCGTACATACCACTTCAACATTCTAATTCAGCAAAGAACAATAAAACATTAGTAGGACTACCAAATCAACTTTTCACTGAAGAAGTTCAACCAATTAAATCTTGACAATGCCCAGCCTGCCTATGTATCAGTGCCAACAAACTATCCAGACACTGCTAAGTAAGCCAAGCATCCTAATCTATCAGTGACACTGTACTACCCATGCAATGTTGAGTTAGCAAATCTGAGGAATATCAAGCAACAGATATTAGTATGGGTATGCAAAATAGCTAAAAACATATTCGCGAGCAATACTAAAAATAATATGAAATGACCTATTTTATGTCAAGGCAGAATTCATGGCAAACATAAGAAATATACAATGGTAGGAAAACCCAGAAATAGAGCATCCACCCTAGGTATGAGGGAAAAGTAATGCAGGCAGTAGAGGGCAGTACATACCCTTTGGTACTTACAATAAGAGGTTCACGGTTGATGTCCTGCAAATCCAAAGACAGGATATAATCTTTACTCCCTACATACATGCGATCATGATCTTCATCTTTCAACAGTATCCGATAATCAGTTGTGTTCAGTAAGAAGCTTAGGAAGTGAGCAGTGCCGGAAGCCTTGAGCTCTACAAGGAAAGTAATAGGTTAACAACCTTGAAGAAGCAGATAAATATCTGTTAAACTGTACAAGATACGAAACTGTTAATTGTAACTGGCAAGAAAAAAAAAAATAATAAAGAGTAAAGTGAGTCCTCACAGCATAATTGGAACAGATCAGTGTAGGGAAAATGAAGTGCTCTTGACTGCATGCAGGTTCCTGAATGGCTTAGGGGTTAATTAAAAGTTTTCAATCCTGATGAATGACCTCTGAGTATAGTACATGTCTCATTAAATCAGCCAACTAGGCTCAAGAGCCTTTTACAGAGAAGCAGCACAGGGGAAAGCAGATTGACACCTGTAGGACATGATGGTGAAGTGATGCGCTAAAAAGAACAGCAGACGGTTCAACAATGATCAAACCTCCAGTGAAAGGTAAATCAGTCATAACACCTTTTAACCAAATAAAAAAACGCATGATGAGATAAAGAAAGAACTATTGTGATTCCAAAATTCCTTTTCACTCTAAGATATTCCTCATCACTCATGGTCTCAAGGGTTATAGACTATATTTGCTGACAATAAAAGCACGGAGCGCTTGCTCGCTGGGGGGCGGATCGAGGATAGCAGTGGTGGTAATGGCATGCGTGCCCACAGAGAGGGCCCTGTGTGGCCTTACTGGCACACATGCCATAGGTTCGCCACTGCAGCTACAGGGTAATGCGGCCCTGGATATCAGCTAATTTTATAAATGATTTACAAAAATTTACCACATTGTCAGCCTTACTGATATCAGACTTCACTTTGCAGCAATTAACCTCAACTCAGCTTTGAATAAACTAAATGGTTAATATGCACAATGACAAATGATAGGCATATTGCTGTAAATTCATATGGGGATGTGAATCTACAACTAAGTGAATAAGAATCAGATTTCAGCTATTTGAAACAGCACTCACAGTTTAAGAGGGGAATTCAGGATAGTCCGAAGTGAGGTGCGGAGTGTTCGCCTCACTTCGGACTGACTGATCTGCGCTCACTGATGTCCTGCACGTGGGCATCAGCGAGCGCATTAAAGGGATTCCAGTCTCGGCAAGACCAAAAGAGTTGCGTCACCGAGACTGGAATCCCTTTCATGCACTCGCTGATGTCCGCATGCAGGACATCAGAGAGCACAGATCAGTCAGTCCGAAGTGAGGCGAAAACTCCGCACCTCACTTCGGACTATCCTGAATTCCCTCCCAAGTTGCTTATGTGCACATTCCCAAAGAACAGGGGAAAAGGTAGTGCAGATACTGGCTCTAATGCCCTGGTCTTTCTCCCATGAAGCCAAGAGTGTGGTGTTAAAGGAACAGTCCAGCCCGATTAATAAAAAGTAATGTGTGTTGTAAATGCAGAATACATTTTTTTTCTAATATACTTAATCAGTCTTTTATGTGAGGAAAGGAATTAATTATTTCATCTGTGTAGCAGTACACAGCTCCTTATGTGTTTACTTCCTGCTTGGATTCTTTTGCCACTGACACAACAGCGTCTCAGGAAGGTAAAAATTAATTAGTTAATTAGTCTGTGTGTGTGACAAAATAGGGAAACTAGATTGTAAGCTCCATGGGGCAGGGACTGAAGTGAATGATGAATCTCTGTAAAGCGCTGCGTAAAATAGTAGCGCTATATAAGAACGAATAAATAATAATAATAAAAAATAATAATAGTTAATGAATTACTATAGGCAGTTACAATACTTACAGCTAATGGTATCAGCTGTCAGTAGCAAGAGCTGAAATTGAGCATGAGAGAGAGACCAAATCCATAGAAAAAGAAAGTCAATATTTCAGCCCTTTCTTTAACAATTGCTTTTGCTGGGTTAACTACACCTTTCAGAGTTTAAAAAAAGGTGGATGACAGCTTAAAGGTTCTGATTGGTTATTTAACATTATTCAGCCTGTCAGTCAATTCCTTAACTCTGACGAAGAAGTGGCTGAGAGAGGGAAGCAGCTTCAAGTAACAAACTAGTGCTAAATTGTGATGGGTGGAAATAAATAATTTATATGACAGAAAGCATTTATTTAACAGACAGCAAATAACTCTTGGTGCCTAAACTGTTCCTTTACAGCAGCAGAGTGCTGAATCTTATCATATTTCTTAATTATTTTTTTTTTACAGTAAAGTTGCATACACTCACATAATTTAGCCATCAATGGTTTCAATTTGGATATTCTATGGGTGGCGCACCTATAAAAGTTTAATTGGAAGTACCAGGCAATAATCGACTGCTTGGTGTCAAGTACAGGGCTCCATTGAATCACTGGTTTGGCCATTCTAGGCAATGACTGACACAATGATGTACTGCAACTGTTTAGTGCCAACCCACTGCTCATACCAGAGACATTGGCATCACTTAATGATTCTACCAGGTCAGTCTAATAAAGGAATAAACCTGGTATTCTAACTTTCCAAATGTCTTACAAGTGTTAGTAGTAAGTTGCACACTAGGAGAGATAAGTCAGCCAATTAAGAATAGTTGAAAGTGATCTTTAGGATATAATGTTACCTAAGGAAGCCTAGGAAGATAGTGGGTTGATAGAACGTTCCAGTTCTCTGCTTCACAAGGTAGGAACTTGTTCAGAACAAGTAAGTACGTAAACATCTTTCTCAATAATTAAAAAATCAAATACAAAAGAAGATGAAACAAAACACATGTTAGATATAAGAGTGCAGTACCACTAAGTTATAAAACAAGAGGAAATAATGTTACTTTTGTTCAAACTGAGCACAGTTATATGTAATGGGTGAAAACATTACAACAGGAAGTCTGCCAAGTATATAGTCCAATCTTTCTATAGATGTAAAGAAATTTGTATTTTGCACAAAGCAGGCAAAACTTTCTGCAAGATCATGTGTGTTATTACTGGTACAACAAAACAGCAGAGACACAGCTAGACGAGATTGAGCATATGCCCCCCCCAAGATGAATGTAATCTCAGTTTACTCCAGGGGGATGCCAGACATCCCAAATATCTTCATTAGAAGTGTGAAGGGGCTATAAGACCACAACAGCTGTGCTAGGGTGATGTCATACAGACGCGGGGGGCAGTGATACCCATGATTCCAACTTAAAAACTTAAAACCCTGTTCCATGTATTATGGTTAATCAAGTATATAATAAAACACAACTTGTTCTGGCTTCTGTAAAAACACAGCTGTATAAAGACAGAACACTGTTGTCATTTCTCATGAAAAACTCTACAAAGATGTCCCAACAAATATTGGAAGAGCTGAAAAATCTTAAGCATATCTACTGTGGGAAAAGCAGAGTGGCCAATTCACCATGCCACTAACGTGAAGTCATAATCAACAATCTTTTTTAGAAGACATTTAACCTTGAGTTGACATTGCCAAGTATTCATTATATTAAGATATTCTGCCACTCTAAAAATTCAAAGGCTGGGAATTCACACTTATTACTGCCATAAAAAGGCTGACCCATCTCTGAACCTCACTTGTTTTTGGATCCTACAAACATGGCGCTATCTTTGTGTGGAATGTTATTATAGGCTTGAATACGCAGTGTGAGGTAAGAGAGCATGGGAAATTGCTAATTGGGATCCTAAAGGGAGAGAAGTTGAATCAATTTCCAGGGGTACTACTCTACACTTAATGTTCACTGTCCTAAAAATATATGTTATATATCTTAGAAACGGTCTCAATCCTTAGGTTTTCCATTAGTTTTTTTTTAAAATTACATAACAACTGTACTTGTAGCTTGAGTAATATCTGTAGAGACAATTTTAAAGATCACTGGCTTTGCTTCTTACACTTAGTAGAATGTAAGGCTAAGTCATAACTGCAACAATAACTTCGAATTATGGACATCCATATTTCCAGGTAAAAGAAGCAGGTGCAATGTGGCTGAGTGGCTACATGTTGGCATATACTGGCAATGAACTACTTGACCAGCTAACAGTCCCAACTCCTGTAATATATTGTCATCACTTATTCAAAATTATCAGTGAATGATAGTAAAAAAAAAAAAAATCTTAATCTACCTAGTGCCAATAGTTGAAAAACAGGTCAAGCTAGATATAACATACAAATAAAGCAAATAAAGTGATTATGATCCTGTTAGCTGAGGAGTAGAACTTATATCAAGGCTGTGTGATCTGCTGCCTTCCAGCTGTTTCTAAATATGAATCTCTACATCCTTAGCCAGTTAGACCATCAAGGAAGATGTTTGGAAGCTGAGCAAGCTTTGTCTACTGCAAAAGTCTTGAAGGGAATATATATACCAATTAGTATAGTTGTTTTCAACATATTATTTAAAGGCAGTACATTTTGAGGACATTAAGCTTATCCTATAAGTGAGTCCAGATTAGTCTTAATCAATGCTATTGAATATGAAATGAATGATAACACACTTGGAAGAAATAATTGCAATAGCTAATGACCATGCAGGACATTATGTTGAAAGAAGGTCACCATTCATATTTCTTGTTCCTCCAAGTTAGCTATTGTTGTGTGGAATGTTAATTTATATGTTTCTATCCATACTGGATATACTGTATATATGTGTGTGTGATCTCATACAGACTTACTGTATATATGTCTGTTGATAATTCTAATTTTCCAATTTGTGTTATGGTCTTTAATTCACCAACACTATAAGAAGTGAATACATATTACAAAAGTAAGATAATGAAGCAGAGAATGGGTTAATGGGCTTCAAAGCAGGTTAAATTCCAAAAGAAGAGAAGCAGAATGAAATGAGGGGGAGAGGTTGAAAGCATTTTTGGAATAGTGGGGGATGCTGTCTTGTCTGTGATCTTATAAAGTACAGAAAAAGATTATGATCATGGCCATCTTAGCTAAAGGGGCCATAAAGCATATTTTCATTCCCAAAATCCTTCAGTGCAATGCCGTAAAGGTTCAGACCGTTCAGTGAAAATATGTTAAGTACAGTAATGTTGCTAAACTTTTGGTGTCATGATCTGTCATCATCAATTTGTGTCACCCTGAGGATAGAAGGACAGACGTCAGATGCCATAATAATTATTTTCTGTCTGTATCTTCCTACAATGAGACCGACTCTGTATCCTTTACATTCTTTCTGTTGGCTTGTTCAGGCCACCCTGTTGCGAGGACAGATCAACACCATATCCCATAGCTCATTTCTCATTTTAACCTTGTAGAGCTGGATGGGGACAGGCTATGGGTCAGGGCAGGGTGACAACTAATTCCAAAGGTTGTGAAGATGCTCCATCATACACTCCCTCAAAGAGTGGTCATGCTGGCTTTGATGTTCACAGTGACTTCTGTTCCACATGATTATAGAGCTCTGAGAAACAGCCACTAATTAGGGATTGAAAAGGAGAGAATATTTGCTGACTCACAAAGGGGGATTTTTAAATCTTCAGGCACTAAAACTCTCTTTTATTATTATTATTTTTATTTAATGTATTATTAGATTAATATAATTCTGCCTAAAGGTTAAATAAACACAGCAAAAGCAAAGATATGAATATATAGAGTCTTATCAAATTTGAGATTATGCCAAATTGCTATTATAAGAATAATAAATGGCTGCACATTTTAAAGCACTGGTACCATATGCACAGATAGCATCCCAAATACATTTCTCTTATGATATCCATACATCATTAAGGGTTTCTTGCATACCCTTCACTGACAGTTTATCTCTGGGAAGCAGCTGTCCTACTGTGGTGCTCTGACCCCTCTCCATTTCAGTAACCAGCTATAATTAATTAAAACAAAACACTGCACAAATAAGGGGAGAAACAATCTCTGTTGTGTAAACACATAACATCACTGGGGTAAAATCTGTTTACATATGCGGGTACAACACGAGAAGGAGACAGTCAGGACTGTACATGAAACAGATCCTACTACAGTAATACTCCTCCAGAAACCTGTGTGCTAATTGGCATCGCTAATACATGCCTGTCAGATCTGCTCGGTACCAGGATATATTTAATATAAATCCAAGTCCAAATCTGATAATCCAAAGAATTTAATCTACAGTACATACCACAGATGACCCAGTGTCTCTTTTACCACATGCCTCGCTACAAATGCTATATTTATCCTGTATAGGTAGAAAAGTTTGTAGGTACAGCCAAAGACTCCAATAAGATAGCAGAGACTATATCTGAAAGTATAGTGATTCTGCATCACTTTGTAAAGGCAATTACTCAGACACGACTAACCTAAGCATATGACTGGTGGCCAAGAAGTACAGAGACCAAACATAAACCACTAGAATTATAGAACTGTTCTTCTGTCATCACTACCTGCTATAGAGCGAGCACAGCTAGAATACAAGCACACCCTATACAAAATCAAATTTTCATTTATATATATACACGGTACCAAGATTCATTCCCACTTCCTACTAGGTCCAGACGGTGGCAAATGACGTCACTGCTTGATCTTAGTAAGTGATCTACAAATTGTGACTTTCTACTAACTGCCACTAATCTTAACTGCAGGGGATGGATGTCATTGGAATGTTAGGTATTGTAGATCAGCAACAGCTGAAAGCCTCAGGTTGAAGTTCACTGAGCAAAGTGTGTCCAAAGATAACTTATCTAATGACTACTGGAGAAGCTGAGCAGTCTTGGCCAGAATAATGCCAAGCCAGTGCAGTTAGAGGTTTCTTAGACATAGTCAGATATTAAGAGCCATATGGACTCATGAGTAAGTGATTTTAATACAGTCCTAAAACAATAACATATGCGTGTAGAATAAGCAAGTCATTGTTTATTTATGTTTTTTGTTTTTTTTTAATATTCCCAATTTTTTTCTTTCCGATGTGTAAAAATCTAATTTTTACTGTTTGTAAAATTACTGAAGATTGCTAGCCTTGCTACTGAAGCTCTTAGGTAAAAAAAATATATACCGTAGTAGCATCTGTGTTTGGGATCTAGGGGGTTATTCACTAAAGTCCGAAATGTTGAGTATAGGTGCGAATTCACTTGGTAAAGACAGTCACAATAGGCTGCTACTGTCGCAGTCGCGTCTTTATAATGAGAATATTGTCGCAGTCGCAACATTATTATGGGAAAATTGTCGCAGTCTGAACATTAAAAAATTGTTGCGACTTTATAATGGGGAAATTGTAGCAGATTTGCTATGGCAGTCCACTGTTTGCGAATTCCACAGTCAAATTCGCACCTTAGTGAATAATCCTCCCAGTGTGAAGGATCGCAGTGGGGATTATGAAGCTGACTGTCACTCCAGTTTTTGCAAATATGCCCGGTGAAACAATGAGTTGGGGAATGGGGATGGAGACAGGAATGTCTTATACCTGCAAAATGGAGCTTTTAATGGGACCTTAAAAATAACCTTGTTTTTTTTAAAAATCCTTAGCACAAATAACTCTGTATTTTTGCACAATGCCTTAATGTTCCACAGCCGCTGCTGGAATCAGTAAGCAGAGCCTGGGGACTTGTGGAGGTAAGCAAGGGGCTAACAGTGAAACCTCATTTTCTCTGCTACACACCATCTTCTTTAATGATAAAAATGTTATTCTTCTCATTCATGAAAAACCTTATTTCCATGCATAATCCAGAAAGTTCTCTCTCATACAGATGTAGCAGGGTTGATTTTGTCATTTAAACACAATGCATTGATATACCCCAGTTTGTTAAAAGCTTTCTCCACTGGGCTGCATGTACATTTATAGTTATTGTATTCTTATGTTCATATGGTATGCATTTTACTTGACCATATTCAGCATTTATTATTAACTTGCTCATTAACAAGGCAATCATTAACAAAGGTCTTGTAACCCACAGAAACCAATCAGTGTTTGAATATCATAATTCTAGCTCCCATTTAGCAGCGTAACTGCTGATTGGTTACTATGAGTTTCTTGACCTCTGCAAAGAAGGCTCATGTGGATGAATATACATAATAATTCCTTATACCTGCTAGGTCCATAGGGGTAGTCTCAACCTCTGCAAATACCATTGCTATGCCAGTAAACATCAAAACAAACTCGCTCTTTCTCAGAATGCCCTATGAAGTACATAAATATGGGTTAGTATGTTGGGTCAAGTAGTTTACAAATCCTGCCAGTTAGACATTACTGTTGCTCCTAAAGTGACAGGCATAAAAGCCCTTTCTTGCAACCACCTACAGTATATCAGAAACCAGTTACATATATATTAACTATACAGTATAGGTATGGCAAGACCAATGCAAGCACAAACCTTTTCCACGTCACAGAATACATTTACCATAGGAAAGGGTAGTTCTCTTACACACTCACTCTTAACCAAAACCGACACTGTACATCAGAGGCCACACACACTGAGTGTTTCCTTAACCTCTCCAGGGGGTCATACTCACAGAAGGCTCATTCATACAACTTGGAGGCTGTTATAGATCACACTTTTATTAACCGCATCAGTTCTGGAAAGTCGTGAGTATGCTAAAGTGATCTTATAAAACTGCCACAGAAACTAAAACAATTACTTGTCTGCAAAGGAATCCTTCCTCTCCTTTTCCTATTGTAATGGACATTATGAAGCATATTTATTAAACAGCAATAACATTTATGTCCTTTAATTTGTTCCGGCAAGGTACATAATCATTATCTCCATGTAAAAGCTGCATTTATCTATTTTCAATTTTGACAATGTGCACAATGGCAATAAGAGCAATAAACCATGACCGGAGCAATAGTAGCACAAAATCATTTATGTACATTTTCAAAAGTCCACAAAAGAATGAATGTGCACAAAGTGCATCTTTACACCTTCCATTTTCACGTTCATTAACAACTGTGCTAATTAGTCAGTTTGCTACTGATTCATATTCTATGCAAAGTCCAATCAGAAACAAGCAAACAGATTTGAACGGACATATGTGAAAAATGTGTAGAATGGAGGAGTAAAATTGAGTCCTTTTTAAAAGAGGCTCCAGTAGACAGGGTTGGACTGAGGTATTTTGGGCCCACCAGAGAAACTAAGTCCAAGGGCCCAGTGAAAGGAACAGTGAAAGGGTGCAGTGAGCTCTGTATTGCACAGTGCCAGTGAGGGTAGGCAGGGTAGGCGGCTGCCTAGGGCGCAGCAGGAGGGGGCCGCTATCTTGGGGATCATCCCTCTCCTTAGCGCTGTCCCTACCTGCCTACTCCTTGGCCCGGCTGTCTTTGCTGTAGCGCTTAGCGCTACAGCATTCCTCCTCCTGTAACTTCCTGTTAGCGGCAGGAAGTTGAATGGAGAGAGTGGCGCTGTAACGCTAAGCGCTACAGCAGAGACAGCCAGCCCAAGGAGCAGGCAGGTGTCAGTCATCAAGGACCGGTGGAGTGGGGGAGGGGATGCAATTTCATTACTCCGCCTAGGGCGCAAAAAAAACCTTGGTCTGGTCCTGATGGTAGGGCATAGAGAGCAGTGTACAGTAGCCATCCTACTTATATTATACATACCATACATATAGCCCATATACTTTTTATTCTCTCCCCCCCCACACACACACACAGCCCATATAATCCTTGTCTTTCCCCCCATACACACAGACAGCCACAGATGCAGACATATGGACTCATCCAAAAAAACTCAGGCTGCTTAACTGTATATTAGTAAGGGATAATGCCCATTTGTTACAGAGTGGTTAAAAAATCACACACCTGATGAGGAGGACACTGGTTTAGGTTTGATGATGTTTTCAGAATGCAGTGGGTGTTGGGAGCTATGGGAGGGGAGCCAGTGCTGCCAGAGGTCTCCTGTGTAGGAAAGCTTGCATTTGTAGACAGTTAGCCTGATGGCACCACTGATACTGGGGCCTCCAGTAGGCCAGTCCTACCCTGGCAGTAGGAACATATGATTGTATTAACAGTATAGTTTGTTGTGCATTGTAAAATGATAGGTTAAAGGAACAGTTAAGCCACCACCATTTATTTAGTAGCGGAATTTTGTCTAACATCATATTTACTCATTTTCAGCCTAACTTCAATGAGTTTTCCTACTTCCTCTGCTGAAGTTCAATTTAGAATTTCAAGTTGAACTTGACTGAAAGGCTAGAGAATTCTAACCCCGAATCTTGCAGGTGGCCAGTCACAGAGAGCTGCTGGCCATCTGCTTCTTTGTAATATAGTCAACAGTAACAATTAGATGGACAATTAACTTGTGGCAACAAAACTGCTCCTTGACTCTTCATTGTTCACAGTAACATATAGGTTTAATGAACCATGGTGGTAATGGAGTTATATTTTTTCCTGCAAAGGAATGCTGGGATTCCTAAATCTTCCCTTTGAAAAAACATAATTTGATTTGTTCTTTTGTCTTTAAGAGTAATATTTTTCATAAGATAAAAAAAAACTTTAAACTATCCAAAGATTTGGTTTCTCAGCTTAGCTACTTATCTCAAGTACAGTACTTGTTAATCCTGTAATGGCAGTCCAGGCTGCACTGATGAAAATAAAAGGTTTCAGAGAAAGACTCTTTGACCTATGTGACTGATTCTCTATTATAAAAGACAGACATTGTATTCACCTGACTTTACATTTACACTATAATTATCATTAACTACCATGAGTGGCTATTTCAGGGAAATGTCATGTTAACTGTATGAATCTGTATGGTCAGAAAAGTGCACCAATCAAAAACTTTTTTAGTGATTTCATCATAATACAATGGGCCTTTATACAAATCTACACCATCTTCTAGAAAATCTGATCAATTTGTCTTACATTAACATACAAAAAAAGCTGTAAAAGTCAAAAATAGCATGTATAAAGTGTTATCCTTGGCTGATATTTTACATACAAGGACAATCTAAAACTTTAATTCCTTCTAGCAACTTCTCATTTAAACAAGACAACAAGTCAATAATTTTGCTATGACCAGTTTATCTAGATAATAAAATGCCACGTGGTGTATACTGTATATTTGTGCTATATTGAAATCTTACCTCTTCCAGCACTAGCACTGGTTTCCATGTCCTTGTTCTATTTTTAAGCAACTATTTTTTCTATTTTGTATTTATTTTCTTATTTAATTGGCACCTATAGACTAATGAACTGACACGTTATACTACTGCACTTGTTACCCTCCTATCTGTTTATGTAAGTCTTTCTCCTATTTATATTGTAATCTCTATAGGGCAGGGACCTCCATCCTCTTATTTCAATCATGGCCTGGCATTTACAGTGATGTATTTTCTTGATTATATGCTTGTAATGTACTTCACTTGTTCTTTTTTAAGCCCTTTACCCTTGTCTGTATTATAATTGTATTGTTGGATTGTACAGCGCTGTGTAACCTTGTGGCGCTTTATAAATAAATATATACATACATAAATAAAGGCAGGAAAAGTCAGTTGTCCTAAGTGAGAACATGACTAAGTTAATGAGTGTCATCTGTCAAACCTTGTTAACCTGGCTGGTAGTGTTTAACTGGCAACACTAGCTTGTTGAGTGGACAACACTTTGTCTTCATAGACAGAAGTAATCCAAAGGGCAGTTTGGCACATAAACTAAAGGATAATGCTATGGACTGCTGCCATACCATGTATGTAAATAGTATCAGTTGACCCTATCTTCATAGGAATTACTTTTAGCTGTACAGTTTAGCAATAGAGTAGGACAGAAAGTAAACACAAGCAAATCATTCAAAATAGTGAAAAAGATGATTCTGTAGAAGCGGGTCACTAGTAAAAAATTAAAATGAATTTAAATGTAATATGCCTTCATCACTCCTCATTAGTTTTCTATGGCATATGCCCAGTAAATACAACTGTCAGCTCATTTTAAAACAAATGGAAACTTTAGTTACATAACACTTAAATTGGTAAATTTAGTTACCGGTACATAAAACTTTAGTTACATAATCAATCAGATATGCAAAAGATCTGTCCACAGACTGCAGTGTCTCTCATTAGCCCTGGTTTACACACGCTGTAAATGCGCCGCGTATTTAAAAACGCGCATATAGAAAATTCTCCTGGAGTATTTCAGTAAGGCGTATTTTCTAGACATGCATTTCTATTGTACTTACCCAATATAGTGTGAACGCTCCCTCGTCATTCGTGGCTCTTCCTACCTGGCTGCATTTTGTGCGCGGCGTATCTATGCCGGCAAAAATGTATTGTGATGCATTCCAACGTGCGTGCATGCGCTCGCATCATACACTAGTGTGGCCGGCAACAGGTAAGCTTTTTTTTAAGTACGCCATAAAAACGCTAATGTGAACGTAGCCTTAGAATCAGCATAAAGGACCTCAACTTGATATTCTCCTTCCTGCTTCTCTAATCATTTGGCAGATCTGCTTGGTTTCTAGAACACCTGAGCTTAAAGTATCACTGATCAAAGTGCTAGAGAGATTGGAAAGTAAATAATAACAAGCAGGGAGTCACATATCACCCAACTCAATGATATAAACTGATAATCACTAATATCACACACAACGACATTAAACAGAGATTAAAAGCAGAATTCAATGAGAGATCCTATAGTGCTGGGGAGTGAAGTTCCTCTATACACAATCTTACTGTAGTATTTCTTCTGTTGGACTGATATGGTAACATTTCAAATAAACAGAGAACAATAAAAATCCTAATTGGCTTAAAGCCAGGGGAAAATAGCAATGAGTTAAAAAAGCCAGTTTACCCGACAGTGTTTTTTAAATTGTTCCAGGTTTCTCCTGTTGGGTTTTTTTTTTTTTTTTTTTGCAATACCTGTCAGTCCTTTAATAGAGAGTTCAACATTTAATAAATCTCTCAACCAACTCAGCCAGTGGCTTTTAATGATCAGATACATTATGAGAGGGTTGGAATCACTGAATTCAGTATGAAAATTCCATCAAAATAGAAAAAAAAAAAAAAAGGTCTAAAAGAATGTTCTTTTAACAGAAAACTCAAATGCTTTTACATGCAGGGAAACTGCCTGTGTATAAACGGAAATGAACAGTAAATGGGGTGATTCATAGTATATTTTAATATGGAGCAGAAGGAAGCAATGCTTAGAAAGACCTAGAAACCAGTCACACACACGTCACCATAGCCAAGAATAACATGGGGACATCCCAAAAGTAATGAGTTTTGGCTTGGCAAGCAAGGTTCCATCAGAGGGGTGGAGGTTTATCTAAACAAGAGTTTTAAATCCTTAACCACTTCCTTGAGATGGGCTTTGATGGGTAGCATAGGTTTCTGGCAGAAGAAATGAAATAGTTGTTACGTTCTAAAATCCCCATCTTTATGAGCTTTAAAGTTGTCATAACAAATATCAGGCTATTTAAAAGGGGTTATTACTGACATTACAATCATTATAAGAGAGAATAAAATTTGTTGGTCATTATTTTGTTTGCTTATTTACATTAAATAGGAGTTTTATAAAATAGATGCTGTCGGGAAGTCATTTTTTCCTGCAGGACGATTCAGCAATAGATTTTAGGGCACTCTTTATTCTGTGAAATGCACGTATAAAAGGCATTAAATTAAATGGCTGTGTTAAAGATATGTACAAACCCCATATTGCTTTACATCCTTTTTTTGAAACTTTACATTTGGCAAGTTCTTAGCGTGACTGCATTGTATGCTATGAATTATTTATTTTCTTAATAACAGTGTAACCACCCCTTCAAGCAAAAAGCTGTTTGAAATAAACTGAAAGTTAGGAAGGGAGGAAGCAATTTTAAACATCATATTTTGATAATTGCATGATTAGATGCATCGTTGGGATGTGCTGTTTAACTCTTAGGAGATGCAGTACTACCACTGCAAGGCAAAAAATTTGTAAAGAAATACAGGGTAGGATAGGAATAAAGGAGTTACTTAGGGATTAATTCATTAATTAAGATCTACCTTGCAGCCTTTTTTGCCTATAAATAATTAGTAGGGTAAACTAAAAGTATTGATGCCATTAATTGCTCTCAAATGTTTGCTATTAAATATGCTTCACAGAATGCATCAACTCTAATATAATTCTTGAAGTTAGATTTAATTATTATACCTTGTTTATAAAGCCCGAGGCACTTCTCAAGAGCTGTAAAAGCGACATGGTGATTGCTAATGTATGATTATTCAGAATGACACAGGGAGCTAACAAGTCTTGCTCACTAAAACCCATGACCTATGACCCATGACCTTTTAAATAAAAAAAGGGGAACTAAGCCAAATTATTACGCTTTCAAAAACATAGAGAACTATGAACTATTAAAAAAACTACTCCTGTAAATTGTCATGATCTTATTCTAATGGATCTGACTACTTCAGCCTCTGACTTAATGGTATCTGATCAAATGTACACAAATATGAATAAGACATACAGGGTAAAAAGAGTCCCTGTTAATTTACAGGGTACAAAGATATGTACAGTATGTCCATGCTTGGTCGCTAGCAGGGCTGATTGACCTTTTCACGGTTGGCATTTTTGCCACATTAGCTTAGTTTAGATCAGATGCCAGGAAATCTAAATCTAAAGCAGCAGGTCTGATTAAAGTCCTTTTCATGGCAGCTTGCAAGCAGAGGGTCAATAACACTTAATAATTCATAGCAAATATCTGCATATTCTACAAAAAATACACTTTAGCATGGACTTCATCTTCAGTGTAAGACCTGATACCATTATATGTTATTACATGGTACATAGCATAACTTCTTGTGTTATATAACAATATAATAATAGTAATCTGCTTTATTGTTATACATTACAAATCCATTTCCATAAAAGTTGGGTTAGTCAGGAAGCGGCGATTTGTAAATTGCCTTTTAGAGGCATTTCAATGAAAACCGTACAGAACAGAAATGTAATATTTTTCTTTAGAGAAAGGGGCTTTAGGTTACAGAAGTGTTTTTCAACCTTTTTTCTTCAGGGGAACCCTTTGATGTAATAAAATTTCTGGCGGAACCCCTAGAAACCCGGAAACCCTAGAAATCGCATAACACGCGTGACGTCATTGATGTCTACATACCCAACAGGTCACAGAGGGGAGGATCCAAGGCTGCGATCTCTCTCTGATGTGTCGGGTTATTATGCTGATTGCTAATGATGTGGTCTCGGTCCCTGTTAACAGTGATCGCTGTCAGATCACTATTAACAGGAACAGAGATCGAATCATTAGCTATCGGCATCATTACCTGGCTCATCAGAGAGAGATCGATGCGATCTCTCTGATGAGCCGGGTAATGATGCCGATCAACCAGGGTGTCGCGGAACCCCTGGGTTGTCCTTGCGGAACCCCTGGGTTCCACGGAACCCCGGTTGAAAATCACTGGGTTACAGTGTATAGATGGGTAAAGGTTGGGTGCTGAAATCCTTACATTGGAGCCAGGAAGGTCCTGGATACTTCACATGAGATATATAGATCTCAGTAGCTTATTTTAAGGAACTCTTAATCCTCTTTGAAAATGCACCATGTTGTTGACAGTAATCTTTCCAGGATTGCTGAATGCTTTGTTCACCTTAAACTAAGAGAGGTACAAAGGTTGACTGGGTGTGGTTTAGTTTGACTTGTTTAAATAACAGCACTCGTTAACTGTGAACACATTGCTGGAAAATATGGCTCACTGATGGTTTGTGGCCTCATGTTGCACATACTTGCAAATGCAGTTCAGTAATACTCTTATCCTTACTTACAATGTAGGTTTGACTCTTCAAATTCATGTAACTTATGAATGCATCAAGAATAAGCAAAGGGGGTGTACAATGAACCCTCACTAACACTTCTAAAACAATGTGACAAATATGGTGGGTGAGAATTTAAAGGAGAACTACAGCCTGCACAGATGAATCCACTGGTTTAGAATGTTAAAATACCTGTTTTCTAGTTCTACCTACTAGTGCTGCCGGAGGGAATCACTCTTCTTCTCCATCGCTATCATGATTTCAGGACCAGCAATGTTTACTCCCACTATCTTGCCCCACTGCAGAGTGCACACATAGAAGCACTGATGCAACATAATTGCACCTGCTGGTAGTGCAGGACAGGGCCAGTGCATGAGGCTGAATCAGACATCAGGATAGCAGTTGAGAAAAGAAGCCAAAAGATAGAGAAATACACCTATAATTAAAGCTTTTTAGCATTCTAACCTAAAAACAAGGCTTAGGGGGTTATTCATCAAAGTCCGAATAGTCGCGTTATGGTGCGAATTCGCGT
>WMED01001715.1:0-19694 GCA_019650415.1 Pipa parva
CCCCTCCACGCCCCTGATTTGCCCCTCACTCCTGATTTCCCTCCTCAGCCCCTGATTTGCTCCTCCAAGATCCTGCTGTCCACCCGCCCTTAATTTTCGCCCTCAGTTCCTGATTGTTCTCATTGCCCCGCCAATTCCTTTGCAGGTTCCCAAAGTGTCATTTTGTGTCATTTTGGTTGGTGGTGTGCCCCAAGATTTTGTAAATGTAAAAAATGTGCCGCGGCTCAAAAAAGGTTGAAAATCACTGCATTAGAGGACATTTTTCTGTATTGCCAATATTGGATTGGCAGCTACAGAAAGGATAATATAGAAAAATGTCCTCTAATATTTCCTACTTTCACTTGGATTTAGTTGAATTCATTCCTGATTTGAAAAGGATTTTCTTTATAGGCGAATTTTTGTAGGCATTTTTTCACCACATTTTTGCAATTACAAAATGTCACGTGTTTGAAAACGCAGTGCATTTTTACACTGTGTGATCACAATTGTATATTATACTGTATATACATAATATATTGTATATATTTTAACAGCTCACACACATTTGTGTTACAACATTCGCTCCAAAATTCTTTATCAAATACCCCCATGAATTTATAGAGACAAGTATTGGTTCATTCATTCTCTTTGTGTTTTATTACCCATCATACATGCTGTCCAGTGATAACTCTTGTGTGTTTTATTACAGTTGGGGAGAGCTGTCGTGTACCCATTGTGGATTATTGTTGGTATTTTTAAGAGGCTCCTTTTTGGTTCCCCACCGGCCATCACCTTAGAGAACCCTGAAATTAAATACCCACTAAGGCTTATTTCCAAAGAGGTAAGCTGCCAGATCTGCAACTGGTGAATGTGCAACCTTCTTCTTATTTGTTTAACAGACTTAATAGGACATATGAGGAAATGTGTCAACAAATACAATGATTTACAGAGGTTTAGAAACCCAAAGCAACCAATCAAGGGCTGGCTTTCAGTATTCTAATTTCCCTATCCTAGTGAATGCTAACAGCTGATTGGTTGCTGTGGGTGACTAGTGCTCAATAAAGATTGCCTCTGTTGACAAATTCCCCTGTAACTGTTCCAAGATCAGGAAGCAACAGTTTATATGATATAACACATTAGCAGGGCTTTTCAAGCAGTGACAATCCCGGTCTCTCTTTATCTTCTCTTCTCATTTTGTGTCCCCACCTTGTTTGTCATAGTATGTTCATCTATTACAGTGCTTTGTTCAGACAGAATAAATGCTCTACATGTCTGTGAAGGGAGAGACAGCATTGTCTACTTCACATCATACAACCTGCTTACATTTATTAAGTACAGTGTATTGCCCCTTGGGGATTCTCAGGTATAGATAAACCATTGTCCTTCAGCTGCTATAGAACTACAAATCCCAGCATTTTCAGACTTGCTCAGAGGATCTCCGACCTGACAAAATTTGTCTTTGGACCATATAAACGGGTCATCATGTTAACCAAGCCTAGTGTAAAAGAATTAGACTTTAATCTGTCTGTTTGGTGTAGGGTTCAAAACATTGCACCTGCAGTTCAGTCACTGTTATGGGGCAATCCCTTTTGGTGGTTTTTCTGATTTTTAGAGAGATCCCCACTAAATGATCCTCTAATTGAAATGAGCGGATTTCTGGAATCTTTGAGAAAAATTGCATGCTGGGAATGTAGGTAGGGTGTAAAGAAAACACCTTTATACCCTCTAAATCCAAGAGTACTATGTCCATGTCCTTAGCACGTTGGCAGCTAGAATTCTTTAGATTACATCATGTATTTATCAACATTGGACTTACCCACATATGAACCTGTTTTAAAACCAGCATCCCACAGGCTAAGTGTGCAGTAATAACACGTGAACACTTCTCTTGTAACCTATGCTTTCATTCCTTCAGATTAGAAGCAGTGAAATATGGAGGAGCAGCATGGTAGCACAAGCTCTTTATACTCCTGACTGGGTGCGGGGAGATGCGCACTTACTCATAAGATTAGTGCTGGGATACGCTAATCCAATCTTTAATTATCCATTAGCCTATACAAAATATATAAATATGCTTTGACCTAATCAGTTACCACTGAAGCAGCAATCATATGACCAAATGGACATCAAAATATTAGAAAGATATTTTACATATATTTCATCTTCTGTACTGCAGGCAAATGCGTCAAAGGTGCTAGCACTGTTTGATTTAAAGTGCTGAGTTATTCTAAGTGTGGCCGAACTAAGGGGGTAGTACTACAACTGTGTCCACTTGAATCCACTGATCCTTGAATTCAAGCTAACATTTTATTAGCCTTTTGCCTCAGCAGTTTTACTGTTTGTTGGATAAGTTTTTTTTGGGTTTTTTTGTGTACTATTCTCCTTTCCTACTTTAAATTGGCCTAACATAATCATAAATCAAATATGGATATATATATAGTTTACTTTCAAGACTATTTGTAATATGAGAAATTAGCAAAATACCAAACCCTATGTTTCTTCCCTTAAAACTAGCATTATGAGAACTTTTAACCACTTTTTTTATTTTTTTTATTCATTTATCAGTGAGCCAAATAACAGACCAAAAAATGTCTGTACTATCACAGTTCTAGGGTTGTTGGGCGCTATCCCATATAGATGACAACATCTAGGTGGCCCTTATCCACTTAACTACTTATCATAAAACCAGATTTGTATGCTGTCCAGCACAGCCATCTATAATATCCTGTAAGGACAGATGGAAGGATTATACATATGATGAACAATACATCAGAGAGAAACACTTGTAGCCTCAGTGAATCTCCTGTATGAATTCAGTTAAGTTAGTGATTATATTTGACCAAAGTCATCTTTTGGAAATCACTCTTATTTCTCTAGCTTTCAATGACTGACTGTGCATCAAATATAAACTGATTTCTATGTCTTTTCTCTCCTGTGGCTTTCTATTTCAGGAAATCAGCCATGACACGAGAAGGTTCCGCTTTGCTCTTCCATCTCTTGAGCATGTTCTAGGTCTTCCTATAGGTAAGAGTGATGTGTATTATCTTACTCAGAGCCTCACATTGGTAACTACAATTGTTAGTTAAGTTGTTACTGGAACGTCCTTTTACTACAGTCCTTTATTTTCATGTGGTCTATTATCCTCTCAGGACTACTTTCTTAGTTTTATTTGACTTATTGAAGGAGAGCAAGATTTCTGGATGTTTTTTTGAGAGCACTGACAGGTGTGAGAGTGCAGCTTATGAATTCCTGTAGCTTCAATAAAGCATGACCTCCATTTAAATTACATGCAAGCGGTATCCTTAACATTCCAACATTGTCGAAAAGCAACACTGCAGCGTCTCATGGGAACAAT
This sequence comes from Pipa parva, assembly GCA_019650415.1. NCBI lineage: Eukaryota > Metazoa > Chordata > Amphibia > Anura > Pipidae > Pipa > Pipa parva. The sequence continues at coordinate 3,335 of WMED01001715.1, forward strand.
CAGCCTAACTTACCCAAGTGAAAGTACCATATAAACAAGATATCAAACTTTCTAGAAATCGTGCAGGTTGGGTTGTACCTTCCAGTTTTGGTGGCTGTTTGCTCTTCTACAATAAATGGAAAATATTGGCACCTTGAGAGGAATATTTTAGGAAGCAAACATTACACAAAGCTATTAATATGGTATAGGTCCATTTTTCCCAGTGCTACTCCCAGATATGGTAGCAGTGGGTTTCTTAATATTAGTTCTGAGCAATTTCATACATAAAGGTTTCCAGCTAAAGTCACTCCGAAGTTTTAATTTAAAAAAAGACTGGCTATATGTAAGAATAATTCTACCTATGTTCTGTTCTATGTACTTTCATTTTATCTTATGTGTCTTATTATGTAGGGCAGCACTTGTACCTATCTGCCAAGATTAATGGAGTTATGGTGGTCAGACCATACACACCGGTTACAAGCGATGATGAAAAAGGATATGTTGACCTTGTTGTCAAGGTAAGATAGGTCTTAATTCTTCCAGTCTGCTTTCTAATATGCAAAAGTGTAGATTTCAGACATACTTGATTGAGAATGCAGGGACTTGTAGGTCACAGCACCCAGAAAATGGGGGATTTGCACACTTGATTGATTATCAGTTGCTAATAGCATGGATGATTTGGAAACTTGTTACAACATGCACATGTTCTGTTGGGGATGGGATAGGGTCCAAGCTAGTTTTCTGTTCTCTGAACACGTAACTGCTGTAAGGTAGTAACATACAGTCATATGTATGCAGTGCTCCCCATATTGAGGTAATATTCACAGGGTCCTTCATAAATTTCTTTTATATAAGTTACCTGATGCAACACAACATTCCTACATTCTGATAAATTTTCTGTGAGAGCCTTAAACATTTACCACAGATGATAAAAATAATAATAAAAAAAAAAAACTTTTTTTTTTTTTTTTTAACTTTTACTTATTGACATTCTTTATTTCAGATCTACTTTAAAGGGGTCCATCCAAAATTTCCTGATGGGGGTAAGATGTCTCAGTATCTGGAAGGGCTGAAAATAAATGACACTGTTGATTTCAGGGGTCCAAGTGGCTTACTGACCTACAGTGGAAAAGGTAAATTACAGTGTTTGTATGTTGCAGGTAATTCCATAGATCTGCATAACCCCCCCCCCCCCCCCCCCCCCCCCCCCCCCCCCCCCCCCAGCAACATTGTCTAGCCAGACTTTTGTCTGTGGATCCCTGGAGTTTTAGCTGAATGTTTAGAGGTCTTAATAATACTAGTTCATTAAGATAGAACATTATGAAACTAGTTTATTTAAATCTGCAATAATATAGGGTACTGCATGGGGCTTTATTAGGGCACAATTCCAATAGCTGGTTATTGGTGTGGGTGTTTAGTTTGTCGAAGAGGGAACAAGCCTAACTTTTGTACCAGGAACAATGTCCCAAGCTTACCTTTTGCAGTGGAATCCATGGACCTTTAAGACTCCCAAAAACCTTAAAGAAGAACTAAAGCATGAGAGAGGTTACTTCCAAATTATAACATACTTTATAGGGAGTATTCTAGATGTGTTCCTTTTTATAAAAGAACTTATGGAAAATACTGTGTGCAGGTCTAACTAGATTACAGTTCCTGCACAATACATTTTTTCATGTCTCCTTTGAAGGGAAATGTTGCCTATGTATGTGCATGAGCATGTTGATCTGCAAGTTTGTAATGATTTCCAATTCAGCTGTATACAAAATAAACTATATGTTATGCAGCTAAACTGATTTCCTTGCAACACTCCCATTACACACAGACACACCCCCTACACACATTCCTCTGTACACACATTCACCCTAAACAGAGACACATTGTTACATAACATTAAACAGAAACACACAGACACACACATGCAGTATATCTCTACCCTATGTATTGCAGATTTTTCTGTCTGTACCAGAAATTGGGGCTCATAATCTACAACCTTATCCCATCATATTTTAAACCATAATTTGATCTTTACTGCGTGCTATTTCCTCTTCAGTCCACAGTTCTGATTACTGCTGTGCTCAGTACCATAACACCAATGCACATTTACGAGTGAGTTCTGCACATTCTAACCCTGCTACCTTACTGCTACTTGATTATATTTTAGACTTTCAGCCCAGAGATTTTAGAGAAGCACTTGACCCTAATGGGAACACAATAGAAAACTCCCTTAATGCAGGTATCTTGACTACCAAACAAATTTAAAAGGAGATGCACTCACAGAATCCCATATAGTTATCAGCATTGAATCCCTCGAAGCTGGATCAAAGTATAGTTAGACATTGATTAGTCCCATCAGCTGCAATGACACAAGTTTATACATCTTTAATGAAAACTAAAATTACACTCGCGTGTAATCGAAAAATCATGAGTTCATCAAAGAACAGTCTGTATTTTCTCAGGACCTAGTTTCCTTTTTCCTTTCCTTTTTGTAGTGCATTTGATAATAGAGACTTGTGGACAAGAGTGGTCCTTGGAGAACTTAACCAAACAACTACATTGGGCCAGATTTGTTGGTTACTAAATTCATAGGGCAAGTGTTAATTTTCACTAGATTTTTAGGGAAGCATCGCCTTGGAATTTTTCCCTATATATAGCTTGGCCTTCAGTTTCAACTTAACCAAAGCTGTGTGCATGTTTCAATGCTGTTTATTGTGCCACCAGGGCCACTCACCATAACAGTGGGTCCTACATGTGTGATAAACAAGATGGCATCGGTGATTTCTGTGGCTGCACGCAGATAGGGAAGATGGTGGCTCCCTAGATAATGAGCTTTGTGCTGTAAGCATAATAACAACATTTTTATATAGATTTATGTAAATGTTTATGTTCTAGGAACCTTCCATATCCGCCCAGAGAAGAAAGCTGCGCCAGTTACCAAGCAAGTGAAACACCTTGGAATGATCGCTGGAGGAACAGGTATGGGGGCAAGCAGTACCAAGATTGTTTCTTTCAAGGGCTTGTGATGTGAAGTTCATAATTTCTTCATTCTGTTTCTTCTGCAGGGATAACCCCAATGCTGCAGCTTATCCGAGCCATCATGAAGGATAAAAATGATAAAACCATCTGTTACTTGCTCTTTGCCAACCAGGTATGTCCCAGAGGTTGTGTAGTGGTATAGGTTGACGTTTTTACTTGGGAATATAAAAACACTGTACCTGGAGAGATTTTTCCTACAGAATAAGTGAAATGTGTGTTCTAATAACCTTATGTGCTGTGTCTAAAACATGTAGTCCTGCACCAGCATTCCATGGGGTCAGTCTCCAAGCGTGATCTATTATTAAACCTAATAAAGGGTTTTAGTAAAACTGCAAAATTTGTTGAAGTGGAAATATTTCATTTGGATCAGTAAAAGTAGAAAAGGAGAGTCGGGTGTAATTATCTAAACATTTTCAGTTTAAAACAATGTTCTTACTGTAATAAGAAACAGTTGAATAGTAAGGTTAAAAAAGTCAGAGTCCCATCAAATTCAACCTAATAATGAATAAATTAAGTAAATAACCCTCAGTTTATTCTTCCTGACCCCTAGTTGTGATCAGACTGGATGAATATGCTTCTTAATTTTTATGAAAGTGATAAGACCATCCGTGGGGTCTTGGCCAGTGATTCCTGCGAGCCAAAATATCATTTTGGTCATGTAGGGTCTAGCTAATAACAATGTGACTTTGGCCATATCATTTTGCTTAATCGAAAAGATCTCCAGAGATGAATTTATAAAATACTCCGCTTTACATTTATTTCAAACTGACACTTTAAACCCTTTTGTGTTTAGTAATTCAAGGTCTGTTTGGTTTGATGACCAGAAGTTCCCATACGTTGGAAACATACTTTAAAATATCAATAGTTGCAGAAAGTCAAATGGTTAAAGGAACAGTCAGGCCAAATTAAAAAAAAAAAATGCATTTTATTATTTGGGGTTATTTTTGCCAATACGATTTTATCAATTTTTTTTTAAAAAAGTAAACATTTATTACCTGTAAAGAATTACATATACAGCATCTCCGTGTTGCATTCCCCAGTTTGAAACAGCACCGGCTACTCAATGGCGTCCTGAGCAGGAGACACCAATAAGGTGCCCCCTGCCTCGCTGGCCGTGCTCCTACTGAAGCCCCGCATCAGCACTTCCTAGAACTGACAGGAAGAATGTGCACATCATCAGTGTATCCTCCCTGTATGATTTGTATGCTCTTAGTGTCAGTTTTAGGAAATCTGGATGCGGGGCTTCAGTAGGAGCGCGGCCAGCAAGGAATCTGCTCCTGATAGGTGTCTCCTGCTCAGGACGCTGTAGAGTTGCCGGCGCTGTTTCAGGCTGGGGAATGAAACACGGGAGTGCTGTACTGCACTTCTATACAGGTAAGAAATTTTTACTTTTTTCAAAAAATTGATAATAAATCGTATTGGCGAAAAAAGGGGTTAATAAGCCTAAATAATAAAATGTGTGTTTTTTTTTTTGTTTTTGTTTTTTTTTTTTTAAATGGCAGGTTTAACACACCTATATACAGTGGTACTTTGAGATACAAGCTGCTCAACATACAAATTTCTTGAATTTCTTGAGATGCGAGTTAAGACTCGGACCAATTTCTTGTTGAGATACGAGCTAAAATTTCAGATATGAGCCGATGGGGCCGGAACGGATTAATTCCATTTCCCTTTGGGGATCGAATGACACTCTCACAGGGGTCGCCAAACACGCTGTAAATCCGAAAGCAAGTGCAGGCCCCCTTATAAAGGGTTGCCTGCATGTGACATTGCGGCCAAACGTCATCACGCGATGCGCAATGATAACACCAAACTCATACCAGGGTTATGACAACATTGCGGGGGTTGCTGGTAAAGGTAGGTTGAGAACCACTGACTTAGAGGAATATTAACTTAAAGGTTTCACTGTTCATTTTCAGTGACGTACCTAGCACAGATTAGGTTGTAGCAACACAAAGTTGCAGTTTTCTACAATTCAGTTGGAAGTATAGAGTTGCCAGTGCTTTTGTAACATGCTTGTCTAACATATTATTACTTTGTGCTTTCCCTGGATGATTGCATTAGTTGCTTAAATGCACCTCACTAGCTCCTGGATCCCCAAAGATTGAAGTCATTTTGTGGGGAGGTTGTGAGTTTGGAAGGCCACATTGGAAGTCTGAATGTGACTCTGTAAGATCTACTAACATGTATTGTCATTCTCCCCTTCAGACTGAGAAAGACATCCTACTGCGTGACGAACTGGAGGAGATTCGAGAGAACCATTCTAGACTGAAGCTATGGTACACACTAGACAGAGCCCCAGAGAGTAAGGCTTCTTCAATCCATCCACACTGCTAGCAAACTACATCATAAAACAGACTGCAGACTTTAGTTTGCTTATGCCAACACTTAACATTAATCACACTTTTAACTACAATCCTTTCCACTTCCCTACATTTCACCCGTATACACTGTTTAAATAATTTTTAGCAATTTTTCACACGTTTTACCTTCATAATATGGAATTACTTTAGGTTCTGTGGCCTAAGGTGCGAGCTGAATTTAGCATTTTGTGGTTGTTTTACTGAAAAAATGCAGCTAAAACCACAGTCCATTGGAGTGATGGGCTGTGCTTCCATGTTCTCTGCAATTAATGGGTTAATTCCCAGCCTGATTGAGCAGTTTTTTTTGTTGCAGTGATTTCATTTTAACTTGAAACCAGATTGTGGAACTTAGTCATGTGTGCATTGCTCTTTTCATGTAAATGGAATACAAATATGTCTAAATCCTAGACCAGCAGTGGCAAACTTATGGCACTCAGAGCCCTCTCTGTGGGCACACATGCCATCGCCACCGCTGCTATAGTCACTATCCTAGGCCCCCCCCCCATGAGTGAGCGCTCCTTTAGTATAGGCCTGACAGTTTTCAGGTCAGATCTGCAGCCTACACTGAAGGAGCGCTTGCTTGCAGGGAGGATCTAGGTAGGATAGCCCAACGCAGGCATAATGAAGTCACTCATCAACGCCTGCACTTCGGGAGCAGGCACTGATGAGTGATGTCCTCATTAGCACTTGGTGCCAATAAGGTTTGCCACCACTGCCCTAGACACTAATTTAGCAAGAGATAAACAACTGGGGGGGTTATTCACTAAAGTCCGAATTGTTGTGTATAGGTGCAAATTCGCAAGATAAAGACAGTCGCAATAGGCTGCTACTGTTGCAGTCGCGTCTTTATAATGAGAATATTGTCGTAGTCGCAACTTTATTATGGGAAAATTGCTGCAACTTTATAATGAGGAAACTGTCGCGGATTTGATATGGGAATCCACTCTTTGAGAATTCTACAGTCGAATTCGCACCTTAGTTAATAACCCCCTGGATGATGACATCTGAGAATCCAAATTAAGTTAACTAGGATTCTTAAATCTGCATACCTCACCCATAGAGAATTATGTTGGGAATTTAAAAAAAACTGTCAAATCCAGGAAACCTGTATATCTGATTTTATTAGTTTTTTTCCCGCAGTGTAAATTTTAGGCAGAGGTTAATATGTGAAATGTTTTACCTTTTATAGATTGGGACTACAGCCAAGGTTTTGTTAATGAAGACATGATCAAGACCTTTATGCCTCCTCCGGGGGATGATGTTCTTATACTTATGTGCGGACCACCACCTATGATCCAGTATGCAATCAATCCAAGCCTGGACAAGCTTGGTTACGCACAGGAAAGGAGATTCGCTTACTAAAATCTGCCATCTCCCAGATATGTCCCACCATGCTTTTATTGGAATGTAGACTGGGACATCCATCTGTAAACTGCAAGGTTGCTCGCTAAAAGCCTTCGCTGGGTGCCTTCTTGTAAATGTTTAAAGCGACACAGTGTGATAATGATGTTATAATACAACCTTGAGCAGTTCATTTTCTGTCCTTTTTCCCCTTGTTTATCATATAATTCAGTGGTAGTGGGTGGGCTTTCAGAGTAATATTACTTTCACTTTATAAAATATTCTTTCTTGTTTTGGCACTGCGTACTATTACAAGAAAAACTCCAGAACTCATAACTTGATTTATTTATAATAAATTCCCATTGTTTCAGGAAAAGCAAGGCCACTTCTGTAAGCGTTCACTAGGCTTTTTAAGTTCCCATGAATGTTTAGAAAGTTTCTGCAGAAGGAGGTTTGACCATAAGGAACTAATGTGGTATTAGAGCATTTCTTCCCTCTGTTTGCTTGGGATAGGGTAACCCCCATTCTTATACTAAATATCTGTACAAAACCATTGTGGGCTTTTGGTGGGATCAGGATTGGTTGGGTTAATGTTAGAGCGTTGTGAGACTATATTTTATTCTGCAGCAGTGTTTGGAGTTGGAGAATCATTCACATGTGGATAGAAACCTTGTTTTTTGCACTAACGATCCCTAGGGAAGCAGCTAAACTTGCTACCATCCCCAACGTTCCCTAATGATGCTGACATAAAATTTCAGTTTTGGGTAGAAATGACCAAAGCCACACGTTTTCTCATTGTACTAAACCTGCAATCCGTGGACCAAAACAGCATTGCGCACTTAAGGCCTCATTCTGCTTGTTAATGGCATCATGTACTCTAAATGACACGTTTTTTAGGAAAAGTGGAACTGTCTGGAGATTTGGCCGCTGACCTCGGGATGTGAAACAGTGCTTAAAAATCTAATGCTTGTTGGCTCAGCTGCTTGATTTCGTAAGTGATCATGGGAAAAGAGAATTGTTTTGAGATGGACAGACAGACTCTGGCTTCTAAGTACTACAGCTGTATTGGCCGATATACCGTTGTCTCTGTATAATCCATGGAGCTGGGTTGTTCCATTTCAATTTGTTCCTTGCTCTATATTCCTTTTTATAATCTCATAGAGCAGTGGGAGTTGTGTAATTAACTGACTTTTTAAAAAGACACTACATTTAATCTCGCCCACTAAGTTCCCAGTGCTATGAAAACTCCTCTGTTAAGCCTGGCTCCTATCCCATGAGGTCAGACAAAACCCCTAGTCTTTCCCCCAGGGCTTGATGGAGTCAGAAGTATTGATTTATAATAGGGGTGGGGACTGGAGAATATTCATTATGAAGCTATAGTATGTCTATATGTTGTGCTAAAATGATTTTATTGTAATAGTCTATATAAATACAGGGAAGTAATCAGTAGATTATATATTAAACACTGCAGCGTGTTTACTGTGTGCGTCTGTGTTATAAATATCCTGCCTTAAAGGCCCAGTAACACGTCAAAAATGTGCATTTTAAAGTAGAACCGCAAAGCGAAAGAATTCTTATCAGAAAATAAAATAATAAATAATCTCCTATTCAATGTGCACCCATTCTGAAAATGAACTGAATGTTATTATAGAGGGGGCGTTTGCATTGTGGGCTGGGCACATGATGGAAATTTTATATAATCACTCTTTATAAATATGGCAAGTGGCTGTACAGCAGGGGTCTCAAACGCAATTTACCTGGGGGCCGCTGGAGGTAGAGTCTGGGTGAGGCAGGGCCGCATCAGGTTTTTCACAAGAAAACAACACATTAGAAACAATACGTGGCCCTGCGGGGCAATCAGCGGCTTTGTGGAGTAATATGCAGCTCTGCTGGGGAAATTAACACCTTTGTCGGGAAATTATCACCTTTGTGGGGCAATGTGTGGCTTTATGGGCTACTGGCACATCTGTGTTTTTTTTTGTTTGTTTGTTTTTAATTATAATTGGGGGTAAATTTTATGGCTGGGGACACTGGGGGGTATTGTGGGGTCACTGGGGTGTGTGGGTGGGTTGTGGGGCCATTGGGGATTATTTTAATGTTTTACTGTGGTGGCCGTTAGGGGGATCAGGGGTTGCTGTTTTACTTAAACCCTTCCCCCCCCAGCAGAGTTTGGGAGCGCATGCTGTTGCTGTCACTGCTGGCAGGATATTAGAGGAGAAGGAACCCGGAACCGCTGATCACATGTGCTCCTGGGTTCCTATTGGCTCCTGTGACCGATCGAGTCACAGGAGCCCTCCTCTTTGCATAGAGGGAGTCAGCTAGGACTCCATCTGTGTCGGATCCAGCACTCCACCGGCAAACAAAATGCCTGGTGGAGCGCAGGACCGGGGGCCGCAAACTTGCTTCCTGAGGCCTGCGAGTTTGAGACCCCTGCTGTACAGCATTCATGGTGATGCTATAATATATGAGGGATCACTTGCTCTACAGAAAACCATTTGCTCTGTTCCTGTAAAAATGAGGGTGTCACACCCACCCCCATCACCTTCCCATTGCTGTATACTAATTGTGCAATGTGGCCTTCTGGGAAGTGCATTCTACATGGGAGAAGGAAGGCTGATGGGGCACTGGCAAGGTAGAGAATTGCCGCACTGCTTTGTTTTATCCCCAGTAATCGATGAGGCCATAGAGATGATGTATAAAATGCTGCATGTAGTCTGACCTAAATGTTGGATTAGGGTTTTCTGCCCTGAGATTCATGTAAAGGCTATTTTTCTATTTTATTTTAGTTATTTTTGCATTCATTTTTTTTTTTTTCCATTAATTACATTTGGAATAAGTCCCACTTGCAATCGTAATGGAATGTCGGTGGTCCTGACTCAGCTGGACTGGATTATGTTAGCTGTCGTTTAACCAGACAGAATGAGATGAAACCTAAATCTCTCACTGCGTTAGAATTTTTACTACAGAAACCCCTAGTAACAGCTAGACCAATTGCTTATATAAAGAGGACGTATTGATTGGCAGGAAAAATGGTGGCATGTGATCATGTGACTTCCCGTGTGCATGCAATGTATTGTATTTATTCATTTATATAGCGCTGATATATCATGATATATTATTCATCATTTACTTCAGTCCCTGTCCTGTGGCACTTACAATATAATTTCCCTATTCCTGTGACCACATTCAGGGTGGGGTTACCAGAGCTTTTGTACTTTTACCGCTCAATCCAATTTGCTAGCATGGCCCTGGACACAAGCAAATCATGACCTAGGAACAGTTTAATAACATAATCACATGCCCGGGCAGAGCTCACAGCAGTAGTCCTGTTGAAATGCCCTTACTCTGGGAGATCATCTCCCTGTATGAGCGATGGGAGGAGTTACCTCAGCCTCAGTCATTCTGCCAGATGTACTTGGGGAGGGAAAAGGACCACCTATGGTCATTCAGGATTATTGGTCAGTGCTGGTTTTAGGAGCATTTAAATTCAGGATGTGTGTAAGCGGATGTGTGTTTAACTACACATTCCCAGCACATTCTGCCACCCCGATCAATGGTGTGAAACAATGTAAACTCATTTATTGTGTACTTGTCCTTCTCGGGGAGGATGAGATCCTTTTACTACAGCAGACATCCATATAGTAAATATGGCTACCTGTGGGAATTCCCACCATTAGCTTTTGGCTCTGTATTTGCCTTTAGTTGCGCCAAGTGCCTTTGTGTAATCAGCAGAGACCTCTGTATTTTTTTTGTGTGTGTGAGAGAGCAACAAAACAATTTGTAACCAAAGAGTAACATGACTACAGACAATAAACCTGTACTTGCTTTTGCCATTTACTGTGCTCTTTTCATTTCTAGGTTTCATATAAAATTAGATGAACTGTTGCTCCAATCACAGTTTCTGGGATTCCCAGTGGGAGGCGTTAGGGGAGAAATAGGGTTTAGACTCACAGTCTACAAAAATAATCACCCTCAAGCCTAGATATTTCCTTGTTTTGCATACTCTGCAGAATTACACACACTTATATGTATGCAATGGCGGGATGCAGAGCCCCCCAGAACTAAAAGCTTTGGGCCACTGGGAAATGAGAGATCTGGGAGCCACCTTGAATCTAGAGATCAGGGAACCACCGGGAAACAGGAGATCAGTTGTCCCATTAGGAAATGAAATCAGGGTACCCACTGGAAAACAAGAGATTGGGGGCCTATTAGGAAACTAGAGATAGGGGGACACAAAATAAAGGTCATATTGTTCTTGTCTTTTCATTCAGTTCCCTTATGATTTACTTGTCTCCTGTCAGTTTTTATTATCTCTAACTACCCCCCTCCTCTCCCTGCTTTACACTCTACTGAGTCTCTGGCTCACTGGAAAGACAAGAGAGTATAGGTGATACCTTTTATTGGCTAACGAAATAGATGGTAAATGCAAGCTTTCGAGGCTCCTAAGGCCTCTTCATCAGGCAATAATATGGAACTGAGAATGACTATTTTATACTGAAACTGGTACATCACGGCTAAATGTTATCAGTTTGACATCCTGACATCAAAAAAAATCACACACGGGAACAAAGCAATAAATTCCAATCAATCCAACAACAAAGCCCAATGCTATATAGTGAGATATTATCAGTGAAACATCGCAAAACTACAAAGTCACAAACCAGGTACAGATGTTATCTGTTTGACATCCATTTGGAGTGTCGACCAGTTGTAAAAATGTGAATTACAGTAATGTAGTTAAACAATTCATCAAATTGCAGTACAGGATAAACTGTGGGAGAGGGTTAATTGAGCCATTAGTCCATAGGTATTACAATACCTATGGACTAATGGCTCAATTAACCCTCTCCCGCAGATTTTTTGATGTCAAACTGATAACATTTTGCTATGATATCTTGGGCCCCAAGATATCCCAGTCCGACACTGCGCCATGCACACTGTGTCTACAGTCACCCATTCAATCCAGTGGGTGTTTTACCCCACCTTTAGGCCAGGCTCACACGGACGTGTTGTCCAACATCTTTTTAAAAAAAATAAATAAAAATAAAAAAAGGGCATTGCAAACAAAATGCTGAAAGATTCACATTTCAAAATTCACATTTTTCAACGAAAAAACATTGAAAGTAACAACTAACACGTGTGCAATGTCACACTAGTGTTTCACAGAGAGGAATATGCACCGGGACGCTTAAGGTCGTGGTTTTTTTCCCCCGAGTGTATAGAATGTAATGTGAAAAATGCGACAGGACTAGTAGCAATAGGAACTGAACAATGATAGTCACACACAAGGGAAAAGCAAGGGCTATTATGTAACTGCGTTTTTTTTACACAATGCGCCTTTTTTTTAAGAACTATGCACACAAATACGCCAGAGTGAACTTGGCCTTAGTCAGCTCAGCCCAGCGTTTGGTGAATTTACCCTCGAACAAGTTATTTGGAAATCTTCCTGTGTGTGGACGAACACAGATCATCAACAATGAAACCACAGTTTACAGTTTTGATTGATCGTCGCGATCAAATGAGTGAATGAAATTGATGTATGTGGAACAAAGCTTTCCAGTAAATCTGATTGTAAAACGAAGATAAAAGTCATTTGGTAATTTCTTCCATGCGCGGGATTAAAGGCAACGATTTGTATTGTGCCAGACTGAACTGACTGAAATTTCAATTGAAATCAATTGATTCTGATTGTATGAAAAGCTGGCTCAGTGTTTGGACAGTTTGAACAATCAGATTTCAGTTTAATTAAAGGAGAACTAAAGCCTAAAAATTATTTCAGCTGGAAGCCTTATGGATCTTAGAATCTTATGCAAAAAAAACTTCAGAACATACCCAAATGTACAGTAGCCCTATGAGACACAGGATAAATGCCTGTGAAGGTGTCAGCTGGGCGGCTCCATGTTTGGCTGTACTGTAGACACTGCACATGCTCAGTGTGCTTTGTCTCCTGTAGATGTGCCCTAATTAGGGATTAACACAAAATAACTTGACTATAAACTCATGATAAAGCTATTAATGAAATTTGACATTGAAGTCAAATTAATCAAGAATAAAGAAATACTGAATACTCTTCAAATCAAACAGAAGAAACTATTCCTGCATTTAAAGGTTGCCTCCCATTTATTTAAAAGCAAATACTTTTTGTATGCTGAGTACAACTGGGTTGATTATCAAAATACTTTGATACCTATGCAGTAGATTCTCTGCAGCCCTGCAATGCACAGCTGAACTAATTTATTATCAGCTAGCTTTACATTATGGGTATTTTAGGGATATTGGCATTAAAAGGATAGAATTACCTAAACATCCCTTTTAATTGCTTGGTGTTCATACCACATGCATAACACCATTACCTTTAAAATTTGGGGGAGACTTATGAATACACCTTATCCTCAGCTGCATAGTTTCCATTATAATCTTACATTCTGTTTTGAAGTAGAATACTGGCTTTATATACAGTATATTAAATGAGATAAGGAATCCTAAACTGCAGATCGAGTTCACCTCATAGATCTAAATAACTGTTTCATTTCACCACTTTGAATGAAAATTGCTAAGAAATAAGCTAACCATATCATCCCTTTAACCAGGTGCGGCTCAGTATTGAATTAGAGCTATGTAGCTGTATTCTCATTGCCCTGCAGGATGCATTTGTAAATGATATCTTGTTAAAGTAATGACCTGATCTGCCCATTAAAAAGGATTATTCATGAAAGTGTGAATTCCCAGGTGTAGCAAATTCATATATTGCTGTGCTTGTTGAATTTGGAGCAATACGCCTTGCTGAATTTTCTACTTTGACACAATCCAACATTTTGTAAATAGTTAAAAGTCACATGGTATACGCAAAGTAATGCAAAAAGGTGAGCAAGTTTTAACCATCATAAAATGTCAAATTGGATGCAAATTCTCCACATCATTGTTTGCTGAATATGCAAAGTTGTGGAAGTGATGAATAAACACAAACTCATACAATTACATAATTGTTTGCACTTTGATGATTACCAAAGTGTGGAGATGGAGCTGCAGATAACCATGTTTTATGAAGATAAATATATCAACAATTATCCATACAGCCTGTATGTTTTATAGATTTTTCACTGGTAAAAGGATAAACTGGTAAAACCATGCCTTTAAAACTAATATGTATAAAATACACATAATGAAGTCCCTTCGAAGTACAGGCTAAGAATTTGCAGGGTCACTGACAAAGGAAAGAGGCAGACATAGAGAATAAAGATGTCTGCCTCCAGTGGCAAATTTACAGGCATTAGTATTCACTTGCTGTTGGGCTGTAGCATTTATGAGCTGTTATAATAAGCCCTATACATAAGGCACATCATTATTAGCCTAAGTTTTTCTGAGGCTTTAGTTCCCCTTTTTAACTAGAAATTGCCCAAATGGGCAGACAGAGTAATTAAATCTATTTAATGGGCAATAGCAGGTGTCCATATAATGGTGCCTACATCTCATTCTGATTATTTTTTTTCTAGTATTTGCTAACAAACAACCACAGTCTTTAATAATTTGCTCAGCTTCCTCCCTTTCACTGTACTCTAGGGGGGTTATTGGCTAAAGTCCAAATTGTCGCATAAAGGTGTGAATTCGCCAGCTAGCTAGATGGCTATTGTCACAGTTGAGGATTTGCTATGGGAATCCACTGTTTGAGAATTTGACAGTCAAATTCATACTTTAGCCAATAAACCCCCATAATCTAAAGGACACATTTACTAGCAACCTTCAGTGAACTGAGTGGCAGTGCAGGGATGTGCTAATATGTCTAACAATACATAGCATTAAAATACCAGTGGAGCGTCCATTACTACAAATGTCTCCCCTTTTCCTCCCACGTTTTTATTCCATATTTTCTAAAAAATTGTGTCCCTCCTACTTTTGTAGTTCTGTGCACCGATACCCATCCTGTTTTTTCACTGTTCATTGGGTTTGATAAAAATCAGATAATATTACTGCTTACGTAGGAGGAAACCCAACCCGTCATTATAAAGTCAATGCGTAAAAACTCCCTTTTGTTTCAATAAAATATCTGTGAGTTCCTGTTTGCCATATAGAAAGGGGAGGGGGGATAAGCCCATGTAGTGAGAAGGGGGAATACTACGGGGGTTATTGGCTAAAGTCTGAATTGTGTAAAGGTGTGAATTCTCCAGCTAAAGACAGTGACAATAGTCTGCTACTGTCATTAGGGGAATATTGCTGCAGTTTGAGATTTTGACAATTGTATTTACACTTTAGCCAATAACCCGCCCCCCCCCTAAATTTCTTTTCAGTTTTGAGTCACCTTAACACTCCAATCAGAGAAAGTTGATGTACACTTTCCCAATGGAGCTCTGCCCATTTCTCTTTGACATGCAGGTCTCCAGCATCTCCCGGGTTGGAAGAAATGTATCTGTGCTAAGGACAAATTGGCGGAGTCCATCTTCTCCTAGTGGAGTGCTTCTTTTTGTCTCTTTCTTCACACTATTTAGAAGAACCCCCCGGATGTCCTTGGGCTTTCCTGGCAGGCCATAGACCATAAACAACCCCAAACAGTCTGACCCCACCAGACCACAGAACTCTTCCAGCTTCTGGAACTGGCCCTTGTCCTTACACAACCCATCGATTGACCCTTTGACGTTGACGGCGTTGAGTTGACCTTGCGAGTTGATTTCCTTGACATTGGACATCTGTATAGCCTGCACAGCAATCTGTAGCTTCACCTGTTTATCAGGTCCAAAAAGTGTCCAGATCCAATCAGTACCGAACAAGGTGGACTGCTGCTTGGTCATCTTGTCGGTTGAAATTCTCTCCTCCACACCCTTCTCGATGCAGTAGCCAATAAAATTAACCAGGAAGATTTCGTTGAGTGTGTCGGTGCTTGGACAGAAGGTACCAAATGGATCCTCAAATCCAAGATATTCCTTCAGTTTGTTGGAAGAGTGAACTATTGCCTGGCTGAATATCTCACATACAATGTCTGACTTGTCCTGCTGGACTGTTGTCTGCAGAGCCGAATTGTTCTGACCCATTTTCTGACTGTATGAGAGAACAACTGTCTTTCAGATTCATCAATAAGATGGGAGAACGTCTCTCCTTCCACACGGGTTTAAGTGTAGAGCTTTAACAGCTGCAGTTAGTTATCAATGAGCTGCACTTAGTGCTGTGCTCACTGCTGTTTAAATAGGTGTGTCTAGTTGTAATCTGAACTGGATGTGCAACTTTCGCACAAATCCCTAACAGGCAACTCTGAAGTTTAACCATTCCTGAAATAAGAGATATGTTTCCGCCAACGAATGAAAGACACTTCTTACATCATTTAACAAATGAAGCAATATTCAGATTGGAACAACACTTTTCATCCTTTTGTCCTGTGTTAGGTCTAGTGTTTTGTGATGTTATTATAATAATGGTGCAGACCCAGATCTTTCAACCCCATCCTACACCTAGGAGGGAACCAGTCACTATTTGTGTTAGTGACACTTTCCACTTAACACCTTTGAAACAATGTGTAATGTCCCATTGTTAATGTACAGTAGCAAATCATAGGGAAAAGGGATACCACATAACAAAAGTGCCTATAACTTTTAGGCCAGGGTGACAATGGCACGCAGAGATGGTTCTGGCCCTATCTGCACCCTAGGCAACCCCCC
>WMED01001716.1:0-26408 GCA_019650415.1 Pipa parva
ACAGGAAGTGGCTGAGAGAGGGGAGGAGCTTCAGTAACAAACTAGCGCTAAATTGTGAAGAGTGAAAATAAATAAATAATTTATATGACAGAAAGCATTTATTTATCATTTATTTAACAGTGCCAAACAGATAGCAAATAACTGTTGGTGCCTAAACTGTTCCTTTAAGAAACTACACATATTATTTAAACACTAGATTACTGATTACTAGTGACTTCTATTGGCTGGAGTAAGTAGCTGCAAGCTTTGCTATAAAATATACTGCAGACATTCCAATATAACACTTATAATTCGCTACACCAGTGGTATACTTAGAAATGGGAACTTGCCGAATTTCACCTGGAGACTCCCGGTTTGCCAGGTTCCTCCCCAAACCCCACCACTTATTCCCCCTAAACCAATCAAATACATCTTAATCTACATACGAATTGATTTGCATCATAAAACCCACCCCTAGTCTCCCAAAATAATAGAAATACTGGTTTCCAGCCTTTGTTACACAAGAGTTCCTAGGTATGGGTATACCAATTTCTGAGCAAGTCCCAGTGCAAGATTAGCAGTTTCCCCCTCCTGCCGCACATGGGTTAAAAGATTAGGAAACTAAGCTCCTGAGAGATAGGAGACTAGCACTAGGTCTAATATGTCTCTGTATATGTTTATAGTCCAGTCCCTCGTGGCTATACTGAAAAGATCCCATTAATTACTGGCTTCACAAGTAAATAGACCCCAAAATGTTACATTCAACTTTAAGGAAATGTATGAATTAAACCCATGCAACTTCTTCAACTTGGCAACACTGCAGCACAAGCTAGATCAGTGGTCCCCAAACTATGGCCCGCAGGCTGCATCCAGCCCCCTGAGGCCATTTTCCCGGCCCTCATCACCGGGCCGGCACTAGGGGTAGAAGCAGCTGCAGGAGAGGGGTGCAATCGTGGTGCTCACCCCCTCCTTTTCCCTACCGCTACCTACCTAGTATCTGGCCCGGCTCAGTCTGCTGTAAAGATTACAACGCTTCTCTTTCCCTCCCCCGGCACATACTAATGATGTTACAACACATCATCAGGAAGCAGTGAGGGAGGAAGTGAGGAGCGCTGTAATACTAATCTACAGCAGAGTGAGCCAGGCCGGGTACAAGGTAGGGAGGAGGGAGGCGAGCACCAGGATAGCACCCCTCTTCAGAGGTCATGCAGTAAGGAGGGGTTGTGGGGCAGGCAGCATAGTGTGAGATGGGAGTTGTGGGGCAGGCAGCATAGTGTGAGATGGGAGTTGTAGGGGAAAGCAGCACAGTGTGAGAGGGGGTTGTGGGGAAGGCAGCAAAGTGTATTTTAAATATTGTATTTGTTCCCGTTTTTTTTTTTACTTTAAATTAGAACTAAAAAGTCAAAAAATAAAAAAACAAGTGTTACAATACATACTTTATCTTGAGCCGATTGATTACAGTGACAGCATGAGCTGTGCTGTAATTATCTGGCTCCCAATGCTTCCCCGGACACTTCTTCACAGCGCTGGCTGATTGGCCCTGTTACACCTCGGGTGTTTCAGGGCTTAAACATCATCATGTTCAGTGCGGGGACCAATGAGAAAGCTCCCCGCAATGAGTGTGATGATATATGAGGCTGGGGAAGGAGAGGAAGGAGCAGAGCGCTGGCTTCTATGTCAGCCAGTGCGCTGTGCAGGAGGTGTCGGGGGAAGCATTGGGAGCCGGCTTATTATAGCACAGCTCATGCTGTGACTGTAATCAATCGGCTCAGTATAAGGTAAGTATTTTAACACTTGTTTTTTATTTTTTGACTTTAGGTGTCCTTTAAAATAAGATATGTGCAGTGTGCATAGGGATTTTCATAGGTTTTTTTTTTTTAAAGTCCAGCCCTCCATCAGTCTGAGGGACCGTGAACTGGCCCCCTGTGTAAAAAGTTTGGGGACCCCTGAGCTAGAGTATAATACTGCAACCTTACACTAAAGCATTAGTGTGCTACCCCTGTTCCTTCCAGAGCTGAAACTAGTAAAGGAAAGCTTAAATATGTGGAAAAACAGCTTTCAGTGTATAAAAGTTTATTATTTGGTTTTCCCGCACATCCACGTGTATTATAATTTATCGGTAATTAGAATATTATTATCCTTGGAGCCTCGTGGCCTATATAACTCTGTCTTGTGCTTTTATCTGTTAATGGAGCTACTCTGCATCTTTAGCTATCCCTGTAAATTACACTAAAAAACTGGAATATTCCTCCTCTCATTGGGGGCTTATTCGTGAAAGTGAGAATTCAGCCGGTCATAATTTATTCGTGTCACTTTTCACTCATTTATTCATGTTACTTCCTTTTTTCGCTAAGACAGGCCTCAGACTATCACGTAAAAGTGCTGAGCGATAAAACAAAAAAGCATGTCCTGAAAATACGCAGATCGGCGTGTTTTTGGGATGTGCTTTTGAATAGGTACTTACGTGATGTTGTTTGACTGCTGCTTCCATATTCCCTGCTGCTCCTATCCTATCGCATTGTTCGCGTCATGTCCCTATGTTCCCTAAAAATGTGACATGAAGCATCCTGATGACGTTATAGCGTGTGATCCCACTAGTGTGACTGGATCAGGTAAGTATAATGGGGGTTTGAGATAGCATTTTTTTAAATATGCAGCACTTAGAAGCGTTAGTGTGAACCCAGCGGGGTTTATTCCCATAGCAAAGAAGTGAATATTGTGCAGTTTCTTGCGTAGAGCGGTGTACTCTGTCGGACAGTGGGAGCCCTGCCATCAAACCCTTAACTGGACACTTTGACCTGGTGAAATAAAACTGGCAAATCCAACTCAGTACTCCTTGCTGAATTCGCTCATGCGACAGACTCTGATGTTTGATAATTAGTTTAAAATACCTGTGCACATGCGTACAAAGTGATAAAAAGCGCTCTGTAAGTCTTTAACCATCGTAAGCATACGCATAGGTTGCAAATTAGCCACATCGCATAGTTTGCTGAATGCCTGAATAAGAGGTGAATTAATAGGACCCTTTTGCAACTGTTTCACGTGACTTTCATGAATAAGCCCCTTTTTCTTTCTCTGACTTAGCATACCTGCCTCTGATTGGGCCCTGGTATTCCAGAAGGAATCGGTGCTGATTGGGACACAAAGGCAGCTCCTCTTAATATGAAGCAGCAGCTGCGGTTTTGTTAAAGTCAGGGAAGACGATCCCGATCTCTTGTGGCGCTCGTGTCTGTTCTAGATTCTCCGCCACTGATAAAGATCAGAACATCGCTGTCAGATTGTTTAGCATTGATCTGAGCCCGTCCCTTGCTCCCTGAGTACACTATAAAACAAAGATCAGAGCTGATCTGACAAAGCGCCGAGGTCCAATCTCTGCTTCTCTCATTACACTTCTAACATCTGCTGAGAAAAAAAAGAAAGTGCTTTTCCTTGTTTGTGGCAAAATAGCATTGCCACCTACCAGGCTGCCAGAATCTACTATACTACATCTGCTGAACAGTTCTCTTTGGAAATGATCTGGAGTGGGTCTGTCGTGGATTTTAAAGGCATTGTTTACTTATTCAACAGACTCCTGTAGGTTGTGGCATTGTAAAGACAGTTTGCAGTGAATCTTCCTTTTAAATAGGATTAAATAAGACAGTTTGCAACGAATCTTCCTTTTAAATCTTCACTGACCAGGAAAGCAAGCCATCTAATAATACCAAGTTTTATTCATTCTTAATTGTTTTACTTATCTTTCTGTTCAGGCTCCGCAGTTAGGTTAACAGATCCTTACACCAGAGGACCGGAAAAGTTTGGAATATTTGAAAAAATTCAAAACCCACAAAATATTTAAAAATATAAATAAATATATATATATATATATATATTCCATGGTAATTCCCCCCTCCTCTAATTTTAAAATGGGATGAGATGGTTTAACTCAGTGACGCCCAACCTACGGCCTGTGGGCCAGACACGGTGCTGGCCCATGTCTCAAATTCTGAAATCCAATATATTGTGTATAAGTGTGAATTTGCCAGCTAAAGACAGTCGCAATAGACTGTTACTGTTGCAGTCGCGTCTTTATAATGAGAATATTGTTGCAGTCGCGACTTTACTATGGAAAACTGTCGCAGCTGTTACTTTAAAATTTGTCACGGTGGCGATTTTAAAAGTTGCGGCCCGTGACATGTGGGTTGCAATTTTATATGGCCCCCAGGCCAAAAAAGGTTGGGCATCCAGGGCCGCCATCAGGAATTTTGGGGCCCCAAACAGCCTAAGTGTCTGCCCCCCCGGCCGCCCCCCCCCCCCTTGGCTGCCGGAGCTCGCCAGGCTGTAGGGAAATGGTGGTTAGCAGCAGAACAAAGCCTGGTTTACACTGAGCCTGCACACAGCAGACTGCAGCGCTGGGCATTGTGGGTAGCAAGTCCCTGGTAACCTACACCTCGGGGGTTTACTGGGAGCCCCGGGAAGCTGCACAAAAACAAGAGCAGGAGCCTACCTGTGACCCAGCCCCAACTGCCTGCTACTTCCTTACCTAAGGCTTCGTCTGTGGCCTGGGCCTCGCTAAGGCTTATGAAGGCCGCTCGGGCAAGAACGGAAAAGGCTTTGGGGCAAAACTGGGCTGGATCCGCTAAGCGGTGCAAACCCCTCTGCAAATCCACCAACAGCTCCATTGTAAGCGGGGCGACCTTCCACCTCACACGTTACACCACGTGACAAGACCAGCTGACAGCCGCAGCACGGGTTACTGCAGTACTGCGCCTGTAGGAGGAGCTGGTGCTCGGCGCTGCTTACTAGGCACAGTGACTGCTATGGGCTCCAGGGGGCCTGCACACGGTGGCGAGTCAGAACCAGGCCCCCCCATGTGTCAATTTGTCTGGGCCCCTGACGCCAGTACCGGTAATACTGGCCTATTGGCGGCCATGTGGGCATCACTGGTTTAACTGATAGTGTTGTTGGAAGCAATGTATCTGTACTTCACAAGACTTTGTGGGGAAAACTGATTAAATGAGTACAGCTCATTGGTCAATTGGACATTTGAATCAGTAAAATCAGGCAAATTCTACTTTCATCTGTAATACAAGTAAGCCTGGGGGAGTAAGCGGTCCTGCCTACTGACTGAGGAACCATGCTAATTACCTGCTAACACATAAACGATAATCTGATCCCAAGGGATTCTTCTCAAATTCGCCTAATGGGGATTTTTTATAAACAGATCAATAGCGCATAGATACTCAAGCACCTGCTACAGAGCATAGATATTACCTGGGACATTGTTTGAGGGCCTATTGTTAGGCTTCCTGTTCTGAAGCTTTGCCCTTTATACCAAAGCTTTTAATTAATGGTCTAAATCACTGCCATAAAACTAGAGTAACTGGAGTATTTTAAGCTAGTCTTCATTGTAAATAAACTGTTCCTGTTTAAAGAATAGAAAAGGTACCTGGTGGCCATCTTTCTTTTTTTGGTACAAGAGAGTTTAACACCCACTTCTCAAATTTGCAAGTGGGTGGATTGATCTTGTTTTGGTGCCTGTTGAAATATATGCTGGATTTGGGATTGCCTCTCTTAGAGCATCATGGGAGGTGTAGCCTGTCAGTAACAAGTTAAACTGTTTTATTACAGGTTGTTGAAATTTTAGGTTTGTCAGGTGACCTTCAGTTAAAAGTTAAAATGGGACACAGAATCCTCTGAATCTGATTTGCAGAATTGTTACCCTGAGGTCTTATAGTTCTCTCAGATTACCTTAGTATCAGTATAGTTAGCGGTTTCAATCATGTGATGCCAAGAGCAGGAAATTTTCAAATAACTAAATACTTTACCCTGTAGTAATCGGTGCTGTAGATGTCTCTTGACATGCCAAAATCACCAATCTTGACCACCAGATTGTTTCCTACGAGGCAGTTCCTTGTGGCGAGATCCCGGTGAACAAAATGGAGGGAAGCTAAATAGACCATGCCAGAAGCTATCTGAGTGGCAATCTGAAGCATCTGTGTCAGATTAAGCTGTCCAAATGGCTGCCCATTGCCATTATCCAATATTTTGGCGTCTGGTCCATGGGATCTATATAAACAAGAAAACATTCATGAAGCATGATTTTTTTACATCACTCCCAAAAGAAAAGTCCACATCAGTTCTTTCATATCTTAATGCCAGGGAAAGCAGGAGATTCGGCAGTAAAAAAGAAGATAAGCCATGGTTTTTGCCAAATTTTTTTCATGTGAGCTCCTGATTCCACCAGCTTAAAAGAGATACGAATTGAGTAGTGTGGAGCTTCATAAAGAAGAAATAGTGTTGGAGGGAAAAGTGATATAATCCTGTCACAAAATAACGGCCCTGTTATGCTTTATGGCAATTGTTTGACTCTTTTTCCTTCCTGTCACAAAATAACGTCCCTGTTATGCTTTATCGATATGATTCTAGGTAACTTCACCCTGAAGCAACAGACTCCAGTCTAATGACAAGATTTAGAAATATCCTTTGGGAGACTCAAGGTTTCTACTCTAATAATTTAAAGCTATAGTTCAATATGCCTTAATTGAATTGATAATTAAAACTGGATGAAGTGAAAGAGATCAGAAAGGTTAGTTGCAGCAGAACCTGGGCACTGTTGTGCATCTCTGGCAACGATGCGTCTATATCTAATACCTGCGGGGCCAATCAAAAAGTCTCTGTTTATTTCAACTGATGGACAATCTCCTTCTATTTAAGCCTCTCAGACAGCTAATCTAATCAATATTACAAGGAGGATTGCATTAGCTGGGAGAGACATGCTGGCCTGTGAGAGGCAGATCAACAGTTATAATGGAAATATAGAGGGTGGGGGCGACTCGTAGAAAAACACAGTTTGGGAGATGATAGAGTGAAAGAAAAATGACAGTGTCATGCTTTAGAGGAAGAGAAATTCAGAAAATAAATAGGTGTCTCAGAAATGGGGACTGCTGATGAGCTGTCCAAATGAAATTGTGGCCTATGTGCATTATGTGTCTGGTTTAATTCCTGTTGGACAAAGCAGGATGTATGGTATACAAATATTTTCCGTTGCAGCAGAACAGTCATATGGTATCTAAACATTAATCTGTTAACTGGTGGTAGTGTCATCAAAAAAGCATTGTTAGGGCGAAAGATCGCTCTGGGTCTTTCCGACTTTTACCCATAGAAATCTCTTTTTATTCTCGCGTGATTTTGTTCGAGATCACAAGATCAAGTTTCCAGCGATCCCGAATTTTCAGTATTTTCCATGCAAAGGTAGCCATGCTTCTAATGTAAAGCATGGCTAGGTTTCCATGAAAAAAAAAGTGAAAACTCCAGATCAAGAAACTCGATCTCATATGAAATCTTGGGAAATCAACCCGAGATTTCTATCGGTAAAGTCGGAAAGACCGCTAGGTCTTTCTAAACTCTAATAAATTTCACCCTTAGTATTCATCAAAGTCTTGCTGGATGATAGATGCTCAGTGTATGAGGAAATTGGTTGCACAAAAGCAGTTCTCTCCTCTATAAAATTTAGTCTATGAATTTACAAATAATGACATTCTGTACCCCTTCTTTTAAACAACGTCTCTTGTAACAATATTAGAAATTGATGGACAAATCTTAAGATCCTCCATAGCCTTTTCCTAGTTACTTCCATAATAACTACTAAACAACAAATCTGTATAAAGTTCCAATACTGCTTTTGTACAAAGACATTTTCTATGCTATTGATCATTTTCAACTTGAATCTTAATCCTTCATCTACTTTTCTTTAAGGGAAACATTGCTCTCTTATCCCTCAAGTTCATCATAACCTATGCTAATGTTCTAACTAGAAATGGTTAACATTAGGCAATCTGCTGTTCCTAAAGAACAAATCCCAGTATTCTTCAACAATCAAGTAGGGAATTAATACTCAGATTAAAGGAACTGGCAAATGTAAAGGAAGACATTATTATTCAACAACATATGTCACTGTGAATCTTTGTTTAATACTTAAAAAGGAATGATACACTCACCTGAGGAAGCGGTTGAGGTCTCCATGCTTCATGTACTCAAACACCATGATAAGGGGTTCTCCATCTGTACAAACTCCATAAAATTTGACGATATGTTCATGCTGAAGGACAGTGAGAAGCTCGGCTTCCCTTTGAAAGTCCTGCCGTGCATTTTCTGTAGCTTCTTTCAAAGCCTGGGGCCAAAGCAAACAAGCAAGTGTAATCACTATGATATCAATCTTTCTGGTGTTTTAAGGCAAAAATACGGTTAACATAAAGGGCTTGGAAACAAGAGCAGAGTGGAACAAACATCCAAAGGAAATCAAGCCTCCTCTTAGCCTGTTAATTAGCAAAAAAAAAAAAAATCAGAAATAATAACTTAATTACTAGGCTAGGAATTGAATCTTAATAGAAGGCTCGACAGTATTGTGTTATAGTAAAAGAGAAGAGTATCTAATTTCACTGTGCAATACAAACTATGTCTAGCTCAGTTGTTTTCATACACTTGTAGGGACCTCAGTGCAAAATCTGTGCTTGGTCTCCTGCCGCCGTAGTTTAGTTAGTCTCCTGTAGTTGGAAGGAGAAGTTTTGGGTCCTTTCTACTCTCGGACCATCCCTGCTTATAAAGTACATGCAGTACACCCCTGGCTTAGTGGTAAGAACTAAACTAGGAACATATAATGATGTCGTACTCAAAACTTGAAATGAGGTAATATCAAGTCTATTATGCACACTAATTCTTATCACGGAAATAAGCAGGTTAAATCTACAAGTTCTAATTTCCGAACTGAACGCATCTCCACATCTACAAATATCTTAAATCTTCTTTCTTAATTCCATGGGAGTCTTATGGACCACATATCATTTTCAGTGTGAGATTTGTAATCCTTGGGCCAGTCAATTTTCCTGGCAGCAAGTGAAAAAATGGTGGCCGGTCCTACGTCTCTTCTTTATAAAGCACTAGAGTCCCTGGTTAAAGTATGAAACAAGGGATTAAAGGGGCTATAGGGTAATACCCTGGCCAGGAAGAATGCGGCCCCACCCCCTTCGGACAACATGACCTTCCCTTTAAAAATCAGCAGCTATATTGGCATTGCAGTTATTCCTTCACAATGCTAACACAACAAGTCACCATATTGGTAGATCAATGTGCAAATGGACTTAGTCTATTACACATTTGCATACACTTGTATTAAACCATTGTGGGTTTCTTTTTAAGAGAAATTAAGAGTGAACTACTGAAGTATCCAGATCAGTTACAGATACACCTTTAGTGTAATTCCCTAATGTATAGTTACTGTGCACTGAAAAATAAAATGAACAAAATAACTTCATTGAATATTTTCACCAATATAATAATAATAATTGTAAACGCTTGCTTAGTTCTTCCCTTCAGTCCTCAGTAAACTGGGACTTGGCAGTGGATCTGCTCCACACATGTGGTTTTAATTTGCCTACACAGCAAAATGACCTGAAAGGCTTTTAAGTTGAATTGTGAATATTGCACTGGTCATTTCAGCACATTACAGAATTCTGTAGATTGCCAGTTCTCACAAAACAGCCTCGACACATCTGTCCTTTTTTTTTTTCAGTCATTTTTGTTTTGTGCCCCATCCATTAAGGAAAGTAGTTGTCGAGCTCTGATAGCGATAATCATTAAGCCTTTCTGTGTCCATATGGCCATAGAGCATTATGGGTTAAACATGAATGCTCCTTGTCTTCACTTTTTTTAAAAAAAAAACTAAAAATTCTTATAAAACATTTGTTTTTTGATGGTCTTACGATTTTTATTCTGCAAGAAAATTGTGATTTTTTTTTTCAATTTTAATTAGAAGTTCCACCTGATACAGAGGCTAATGCACACTGGGTAATAAGTATTTTAATTAATCTGCTGGGGCTGCTCATTGAGGTTTTTATGTTTAAATGATCTAGGAGTCATTTTGGTTCTCATATTAAATAGAGGCAGGAGTGCAACAATCATTGGCTTAATAATAATTCCTCAAAGGTTTCTCCCCAGAATTGCAAAAAGCGCTTCTAGGCTACAGCCGCTAATTTGAGATGAAGGATGAAGCAGAACAGAAAGTCAAAAAATGTCATAACCAGAAAAAAATGACAACTGCAAATCATCTCCATATACCATTGTCCACAACATACCAAAACTGAATGTTAACGCACAGGGCTTAAACAACCACATTGGCCCAGAGTTTCTATTTTATATTGGGGACGCTATTGATGTAGAACTAAAATTTCCTTATGAAAATGACCATAATTGTGTATATATTTGCTCTCTTTCCTCTCATTACCTCTCCTTGCACATGTAGAAAGACTGACCATTTTACATTACCTTCACTGCCACTAAAGTCTTCTCATTATCAGGAGTCAAGTTGTAACACTCTGCCAAAAACACCTTCCCAAAAGCCCCTTCTCCGAGCTCCCATTTTGGAACAATGTCTCTTCGTTTGATGTGCTGTACGCCTGTGTAAAAAGTTAGGGTTCACAAAATCATTTGTAGTTAATGTCTTTTATATATGACAGGCAACAGTATACTGTCTTTATCTTACCAGTGAAAATGAATTATCATTGCATAACGTCAAAGTTGAATATTTGAATGTTTGAATGTTTTCGCTCTTGTTAAGAAAAAAAAAAGTAGGGAACTGTAAATCTTAATCACTGACGCTCACATATAATTACTGCAAAAGGTCAAATAAACAATTTATTGATTCATAGTTATGAGTAGTAGTCATAGTTCAGAGTATGTGCAGAAGCAGTTTCAGCATGCGCAGAAGAAGATCACTGATGTTGAAGAGGAAATAGGAAGTGAAGAGGATTGTGATGCTGGAACAAATGAAAGATCATTGTCTCCATCTGTAACCAGCAATCAGCAGTGGAGCAATGGAAGTAATCAGTAAGTATTTCCCCCCTCCCCCCTTAAAAATAACCTATGGTCAAAAATGAGCTTAGTTCTCCTTTAATTATGCATTAATTAAAAAGGGAAAGGGTTGATATTTACTTGAATACAGGCCATACTCCCATAACAGCAAGACAAATTGGGGGATATTATAAAAAGTGCTAATGTTTCTCATCCACTTAGCGCTGAGAAACATTGTTTTTCTTTTTCGGGGAGTCTCTATCTGGAGCCTGGTATCATTGTTCACATGGCTTGTTTTCCTTTACATTGTTTCTGGGAAGAGTCAGGCGTACACAGTGAATAGCTTACATGCATCACAGAAGTATTGAGGGTTCTCTATAAAGTTAGGTTTCATTCCATCCAGTTTGCCCTCAGCAGAAGTAAGAGGGCTTGCTCCAAAGTTCATGAAGTGGAGGGACATTGCTAGGTCATCTTCCTGTGCCAACACGGCAGGTCCTGCAAACAAGATGGAAGAGTTATTGTCCTGTGATAGTTTGATAAGTCAAGAAACATGTCAGATTTTCCAATAGGGTTTGTCTTCCCACCAAATCATGGATTGGCTATATTACAGATAAATGAAGTATATGACTTGGCTAAGGTAATCAAAATGATAACCTCATTTCATTAATCTCATTTCATTAAATGTATCCACATAGAAGGAACATCTTATGTGCATGATAAGCTACTCCCTCATGTTTCTCTGTCTGTTTAAGGCAATTAAAACAATTGTATAAGTTCTGCTGATTTGTGTTGATATGACTCATTCTTTCTCCCCACAGGCACTTCCCCTGTTATTGTCTTTAAAAAGGTTGAATGTTATTGTTCACTTTTGCGACCCAGTATTAAACATCTGTGCTATGGGAAAGGTGTTTCTCTGTACTGTAGATCAAAATCTCAGCACCCCTCTACAGAGACCTCTAAAAAGTCTGAGCAGATGGTGGGACAATGAATAAGAAACTCCCGCAACTGCATGATGTAAGTGATTCAGGGAATGAGCAGGAAAGATTGTAGACTCTGATATCACATCTTCCATTTTGTCTAATTCACAAAGTTACAGTGAGCTCACAGAACTACAGTATAGAGAGACAATGGAAAATGTTGAAGGCACACTTTACGGTACTAAATATAAGTAGCCCTCAAAGAAGAGCTTCAGACATTTAATACGACGACAAGCCACAATATCACGCAAATTGCCAACAGTTTGGACTTAAATTTTGTCTCTTTATTGCCCTACTGACATCTCTGTAACAGCTCTTAAGTTTATTAAATTCTCCATGCAGTCTCATCATTTTTCAGTCCGATAGGTTCTTCTTCTTGCTATGTATTGTCTTCATAGTGGGATGAAAACAGGCACAGCTGGCACTACTAGGGCACCTTACTCTAGACATCACTCCAGCGATGCCCCATTTTCTAACTTTACATCCTACTGGGTCGCACCAACCTCCCAGAGATGTTTAACATTTAAAAAAACTGGTAGAAGTCAATAACTATTCCCGAGAATTTAAAGATGGTCTCGCTAGAATAAATGTAAGGATTTGGAATATAACAAAGTTAAATTGATTTTTTTTTTTAATACTGATTTAATAGATTTTTTTTTTTTTTTTTACTTGGACAGGTAAGGATCTGTAAATCAAAGAGAAACGTTAACGCAGAAGATCACTATCTTTTCATTGTGTAGAATCTCCACCTTCTCTCTCTCTCTCTCTCTCTCTCTCTCTCTTTTTCATTTTCTCTCGGAGTCTACAGCCCTTGGGAAACAGACAGATCAAACCCACTTAGTGCTTGAATCAATTTCAAAAGTGAATTAGCAGGCTTCTTACTGCTTGGGTGAGGAAAACAAACACTAATGAAGTGCAGCTCTTGACAATCTCCTCTTTTGCCTTAGTTAAAAACTAGAAAATGCAGTTACTGCTTTTAGAAGTTACACCTACAAACTACGCTGCATGCCAACAATCACTTGGGCAAATCTCTCCCACCTCAGCATTGATTTCTGAGGTTGTGTGCCTGTAAGTGCTTGAAAGTACCAATGTTAACCCCTAGGGATGGCAGAGATAATGGATATTTCTTTGGCATGCATGTGATTAACTCTGCTGCTGCCAGTCAGGATCAAAAGTACACAAATAATTAGTGCTGTTTAGATTTTGCAGAACACTAGGGATGTGCAAGTAATGAAAGGATTTTTGCCATTAGTGGATATACTAGTCCAGTCACAATGGAAGCCCTCTACTATGTCCAGTACAAAGTTAAAATGTAACATCAACCACATCACTGTTTAAATGGTTCATGCAAGAATACTGTGCAAAGTGACTATTGTGCTGTTTGCTCATTACCTGCATTACAATGTAGTGTAATGCTCTGGTGGATGAGCGTCACATTTACACCCCCAAGTGGTTTTCATTACGGTGGTTTCTGTCTCAGACTTAACTTAAATCTCTGGATATTGTTTCATTGCTTATTCTGGAGAGGCATAGGCCTCAAGTACATAATGACTCCCACTCAAAGAGGATTCTGGGTGATAGGAGTTAACAGAATAGAAGAACTTTGATTCACTATGCTGTGGACATCCATTGTCTATATATCTTCACACATTTAATGGCCAGCAATGAACACCAACAGAAGCAGATGACTTCCCCATTGTCATTTCCTCTATGACCCTAAGGGGGTAATTCAGTAAAGTGCAAACTTATCTGGCAATCCTTTGATTCACCTCACCGAGACTGGTACGCGCTCCCTTCTCTCCTGCATGCGGAGATCAGCGAACGCTTTAAAGGTACTTGGGCTCACCTCACGACCACTCCAGTCGCCTTGCGAGACTGGAATACCTTTAAAGCGTTCGCTGATCTCCACGTGCAGGAGAGAAGGGAGCACATACCAGTCTCGGCGAGGTGAATCGAAGGATCGTCAGATAAGTTCGCACTTTCCTGAATTACCCCCTAAATCCCATCAGTTACTATGCACTTTTCTTAGTTACCTAAACAGTTGCCAACTAGTTTTTTTTATAAAAGCCCATCAGTTTCACTACTCATTAATCATTAGCCCAACCAGTTGCCCATTAGTTGCATTTATCATTGCCCATGAGTGCAGGCAATTGCCCATCAGTCTTCATTCTTACTGTATTTTACTAAGTTATGCACTTGCTTGCCCATCAGTTGTGTTACATTGAACCCAGTAGCCCAGTTGACCCCATCAGTGTTAAAAGGCCTGGAAGTCTGTCCCAAAACTCCCCTATATGATGGAAAATGTCTGTAATACCAAAAAAAAAAAAAATCAATTACCAGATACAAAAAGAAAAGTTAAAAACTCAGGGAAAACAAGAGTTATCATGGATAGGACTTGCTCATCATTTAGTAATGGACTGGCTTCCAGTAGCCCCCCTCTTTATTTTATTATTTTATCTATCTCTATACGGTTCCATCTTGTATATAAGGTATAGAACCAGGGGATGCGCACCAGACACCAGTCTAGTCTGTGATAGTCTTGTAACATCCCTTGGCTGTAAATGTCAACTTGGATAAAATTGTTTTCAGTCTGTATACTCAAGGAATGACAATGCTTTATGTAGGACAACAAAAAGTTACTCACTGTTTATTCCAAACTTAGAATGTCTCCCACATTTATTCAGCACAATCAGCATAACCAAAAGGAATAAACAGGCAAAGACAGCCAATCCCACAGCGACTGAGACCTAATTGGATAAAACAAATTCTTAGTTCATTCATATTCACACAACACTGAAGTTATTCACTAAGGTGCGAATTTAACTGTCAAATTCGCAAACAGGGGATTCCCATAGTAAATCTGCTACAATTTCCCCATTGTAAAGTCGCGACAATTTTTTAAAGTTAAGATTGCGACAATTTTCCCATAATAAAGTTGCGACTGCGACAATATTCTCATTATAAAGACGTGACTGTGACAGTTGCAGCCTGTTGCGACTGTCTTTATCTGGGGAATTTGCCCCTATACGCAACAATTTGGACTTTAGTGAATAAACAACTGATTCTCAGAGACTCAGGGGAATGTTGCATATTCAGGTCTATTGAGCCCCGGTCAGTAGATTATTAATGTCTCCCACAGAACCTGGCGTCTAACAATGTTCTAACCTATTATAAAGTATGAATTAACAAGGTAACTGGAACAATGTATATTCTATATCTATCCATCTATTTCTAATCTACTCACTTATAAGTAATCAGGGTATCTATCTATCATTATCCATAGTTTTCTTTTATCTGTATGATGTATGTATACTTACTACACCTCTGTTTATCTTTTTAAATATACCCAATATTTACATGTAAAAGTGGCAGGTTTGTGATTCATTTAGATATAAACTACAGTAGTTATAAACTAATGCTAAAGTCTTGAGAGCAAAGAGTTGTTGCTCAAAACTATCCTTAGGAATTTAAATTTGTACTCAAAAAATAAATCATTTCTTTCTAACACAAGGGCACTGCCATACAGAGACGGACATTGATTTTAGACATCATGCAGTTTTTCATACAATCCCTACAACACAATCAGAAACTCACTGTTTATCCATCTCTCACTTTCTATTAAGACTAGGAAATGACCAGCTAATTAACACCCCGCTGAATGCACTTATACAGTCTTCAATTAGATAGCCAATTAATAACTCCATAGACTCCTGCAAAACCACTAAAATCTAACCCCTGAGGTTAGGGTCAACGCTTCAGGTCTCATTCACTGACTTTCATCACAATAGCTGTGTCTGATTCTAGTGATGTCATTATAATGCATTTGTTTTTAAGGTCATGTCAGACTTTTAAATAAAAAAAACTAAATACAGTAAGACTTCACCGTATCAATATGGGAATGCTACCTGATCATTGGTTGCGCATCCAATATGACTCCATCAAAATAAATTAAAATGCAATTGTTCTGTGGCAATGGACAGGTTAGATAAAGTTGAAATGCATTGTAATAACATCTGACTCTTGAAACTTCATATGATCTCACTGGGGGATAAGAATTTTCTGAATCGCACACACCTGAATACTACAACTAAATGGACCAAAAAAAAAAAAATGTAGATATTCTAAGTTTAGCCTTTTAAAATAACTTACCCCAAAAGTGTGCTCCTCAATAGTTTCCACGGTGTTTACGTAGGTACTATTACCACCACCTAAATGAGAATTGTAATTAGTTATAAGCTTTGTATGGGAAGAGCACTCTCCACAGATCTGGGTTGGCAAGAAAATTGACTTGATGACTACAAATCAAAGTTGACTATGGGGGTAATTCAGCAATGTGCGAAGTGAGCTCCGGATCCTTTGCATCACTTCGCACATGCTGTTATGCGCTCACTGATGTTCTGCATGCGGACATCAGCGAATGCTTTAAAGGGATTTCAGTCTTGGCGAGACCACTTGAGTTGCCTTGCCGAGACTGGAATCCCTTTAAAGCGTTTGCTGATTCATTCAAGTGACAATGGCGACTGCAACTAAGTTACACCATGACCTAGGGACAAGGTGTCATAGAAAAAGATAGAATATTCACAGAATACAGTTAGTGGGATATGGTGAAACTGAAGTCCCTGCCCTTGTCAATTTTCACTCCGCATGATTTCTCATCTTATATCGGCCTCACTACGCCACACTATGCATCCGACAGCATCTGCTGCTGTCTGCCTGTTCAACAACTGTACTCACTGCTTAGTCAATAGTGAGAAGTGAATTTGTGACTATTTTGGGGACGCTTCTCGAATTGTAGAGAAGTGAATTAGACAGGTGAATTTGCACTTTAGTCAATGAGGCTCATAATAATTTCTAAACAGGATTTGATCAAGTGGTACACAAGCCTATAGTGTGCATGGCGCCTTTCGATAACTGATTATGATTTGCTTAAAGAAAGTAAAACATTCTGGAAATATCTTCTGGATCCAACGTCATCATTTTATAGTTAATAAACAATTAACTATGTATACTGCAACAATCGCCAGGAATGTGCAAGGGAAATCTAATGTCCAAGTTTAATTCACATTCTATTTATTAGGCAGGAAATAATGATCTCATTTGTTTTATAATGAAATATTAATCATCTCTTATTTAATGACCCAAAGGCAAAAATGTTTTAGAGCATAGCAAAACTGTAACTATAACTTCAAAGCTACATTTATTTAATGACATCATCATAAAGCAGTGTTTTGACTGGCAAATGTTTAAATGTTTCCCTGTAGTGTGGATGATTTTTGTGGCCTTAACATATTGCCTTTCTCAGAGTCTGCACAGTGCCTTGGAGGAGGTCCCGGGATACCCTCAATTCTAACTTAGTAACAATATTTGCACAAAATGAAATGGTTTTGCCTGCCCAAGATTCTGCACACAATGAAAGACTTTTGCACAGCAAATATTCTGCACAGAAGCTATTCTAAAAACTGGAAGGGGTTTAGGGGTTTGCTCAACCATGATTCTGTACAATGTAAGGCACAAAATGTAAGAGATTTGCCCACTTATGATTGCACATAGTGCCAATGAACAAAATGGAAGCGTTTGGTCAACCAGGATTCTCTACAGTATTACTGTTCAAAATGGAATGCAATTGCCTATTCATCTTTACAATCAGGGCCTTTGTACATTTTTTAACAAAGCAATTTGCTGAAGAGAACTGAGGAACTCTGGCCTTTGTATAGGTTGGTACATTAAAGTGCACCTGTCGCCTCAAAACTAATACTAACTTAGGTTCCACTAATGAAATAAATGATTTTGTAAATATAAATGTATTAAAAAATGTAGCTTTATACAGCATTTCTCTCTGTCATCTTCCCTGTCAGCCTGACTTTAATCTCCCAAGTTGGGTGGGCAGGGCTAAATGATGATTGACATTATAGCTCCTCCAATCAGAACCCTTAAATTACGATATAGCAGGAATCTGATTGGAGCAACTATAATGTCAATCATCATTTAGCCCCAGTCACCAGACACTCTGGAATAAAAAGTCAGGCTGACAGGGAAAACGACAGAGAGAAATGCTGTATAAAGGTACATTTTTTAAAAATACATATATATTTACAAAAACATTTATTTCATTAGTATAAGCTAAATTACAATTAGTGTTTTGAGGTGACAAGTTCAATTTAAGGAATTTGTAGATGGACAACAATTGCAAAAGTCAGAAAGCAGCCATTTTGCAGATGACATAGAAGCCAGCTGATGGCTTCTGGACATTAGCCATAATAACAATTACAAAAACTAACAAACATTGTTCCTTTTATACAAATATACAAAATGCATAATTATTGAGCGTCTGGTTTTAAAATCTTATGGCCTGAACAGAGAATTAATGGATCTGCAAAGAAAAGCAATCACATTTTCCCACTTACCCTCGGGAGACCAGGACACTGGAAATGAAAAACAAAAAATTGTGTTACTTTCTTCTTCAAAGGAAACAGCTTCCTGGTGTTCTAGTGTGCAATGTATATAAATATGTATACTGTATACTTACATATATATATAAAATAAAAACATTTCACAGAACTAAACTTTGCCTTTATTTCACTTTTAAACCACTCTCACATCAGCTGAGTAAATCTACTGAAATTTAGGGGGTTGTTCTCTAAAGTCTGAATTGTCGTGTAAAGGTGTGAACTCGCCAGCTAAAGACAGTCGCAATAGACTGCTACTGTAGCAGTTGCGTTTTTATAATGTGAATATTGTTGCAGTCGCGACTTTACTATGGAAAATTGTCGTAGCCGCAACTTTAAAATTGTCGCAGTCTCGACTTTACGATGGGAGAATTGTCTCAGTCGCGGATTTACTATGGGAATCTGATGTTTGGGAATTTGACAGTCGAATTCAGAGTTGAGAGAATAACCCCCTCTGTTAGCTGGAGAGGAACATTTGATTGGACAGCCAAGAAACAGTTTCAGAGTAAGGGTCAGGAAGAATTCAGCCTTACATTTTCATTTAGTCCTTCTTTCCTTAGAGATCAGTAACTAGGCTTGTTTAATTTGGCTCTCCAAATAAGTTGGATATATTTACCATTAACATTTTCATCCAGTAATATGGTCTAACAGATGATAAAAAGTATCCAGCTATGTGGGAGTTTCAAAATGAAGTCGCTTCACTTTGGGGTAGGTTCACTGAAAGCTGGTAAATCACACAACAAATCATTGCATAATGCACAACTTTGTTATTATTTTTCTCTACTTATAGAGACCATACTGCTGTGTCTTTTACTTTATATTTGATGTGCTGCATTAAATCGTGTTAGAAAAAGATTTTGATTGTTGCGCCATGAAAAGTAACTCATGGGATATTGTCTCCCATACATCTCTCTTTAGAGTAGACAAAGTACAGTAAACCTGGCACACAGCTATTGTGCCATTAATTACCAAATATAACAAAAACAAAACAATCTTTAGCAAAGCAGAGACTCATTTACATCACATATAATTTCTGCCAAAGAGCAATATTTGAGAATAATTAACAATTAGTAAAAATCTAAATCTGTTATTGTTTTGGTGTATATATACAGAGTGGGATATTTAATAAATTTAACAACCAACAAAATGGATCCTGTACACTCATCCTACCAACATGTGCAATTGTTTACTAAGCTCTAAATACCCTTATACAATATATAAATATTGCACTATAAATGCAATATAAAAAATATGGCTTTCTAGACCTCACTAAACAATTAGCCTTGCTTGATATGGGGTCTCCTTCTTATCAAATCTCAAATTTAAAGGTGATGGAAATGTCATTATAGGAAGTGAAACATACCTGGAATAGGTTCCTCTGGGTAAAAGCTGAAAGGGTTATCCATAAATTTGCTATGGACTGTTTCTGAGGCAAAGCCAAGCATGTTCCACACCAAAATTGTATAGTTGCCATTGTTGACATGGGTTGGCTTATTAAGGTAGAGACAACCATGTATGGCTGTTGTGTTCTCGCTCTCTTCAACTATCTTTGTAAATATGTAATTGTTCATCTCCAAGTCGTGTCCATTAAATTGCCACCGTATTTCTGGACGGGGGTTCCCATCCACCGTGTATGGGAAGCAGAAATGGTGCTGGGGAATTGCTTCTTGCAATGAGACCACAGTTGCAGGAACTTGGGGGAAGAAGTGGTGGAAAAGAAGAAGTCTAGTTAGGAATGTAGCTCAAGCAATACATACAGGATGTGTTCTAGAACTATGGCCTTGCACTATTCTTGCAACAGAGTGATGGATTTTCTACTGAGATGGCTGAATGCCAAAATACTCCTGCTTGAAAAGAAATGAGGCAATTAATGACTCATTTGAGGGTAAACTTAATAACCTGGGCCTCTGAGGCTTTGAGTTGGACATAGTCCAGAATCTCAGGCACATGCTAAGGTAAAATAATATATATTATAGTTTGTAGTCTGCAGCAACTGGCCCTTAATCAAGTTGTCCATATATTGTAGCTAGAAACGCTGGGAACATGTATGCCTCCCTACAGTCTCCATCCTTAGATGGTCAGATGGAGTTGGAAATCAGCTGGATCAAGGTATTTGTTATTGTAATTCATGAATGTTTTCAGATCATAGTTGCAGATCAGTATGCCTCAGTAACATTGTATCAAAATCCACTATATAAGGAATGTCACAACAAACCAGGGCAATGTACTATTGGTGTATTATAAACCAAGCTTCATTACCATTGGCTTGTTTAAAAAAAACAGTTTTTGAAGTGTGTTTGTATATTAGTTCCAGCATTGACTATTCCGTATTGGGTCTCACTTCAAAACTCTGAGATACATTTTCCACATGTACTGTATAGCATCCCAATTATTCAATAGTATCATTTTGTCATTTAACATCTGGTGCATTGAATTATCTGAACATACTGTATTACACTTAGAATGTTTTGTGCTCTTCATTTCACTTAGTATTTTAATGTACAGTATACTATCATGGAGATTTAGTTTAATTCTTGCTTTTTTTAGATTATTTAATGTGCGCATGTAAATAGCATCATCTACCACTGTGCCTTACTGAAATTAGCTGTTGACTTCAATCCCAGCCCTTGTGGATCTTACAATGTAGTATGACTTTGTAATGAAATATTGTGAAATTTATTAAAGTCGGAAAGACTGCTCTGGGTCTTTCCAACTTTTCTGAGAGAAATCTCGTTTTGTTCTTACAAGATTTTGTTCGAGATCTCGAGATCAAGGGGGGTAATTTAGCATTCAGCGAAGTGAGCTCCGAAGCCTGCGCGTGGACATCAGCATGCGCATTAAAGGGATTCCCATCTCAGCGAGGCAACTCTTTTGGTCTCGCCGAGATGGGAATCCCTTTAATGCGCATGCTGATGTCCGCGCGCAGGACATCAGCATGCGCATAATACCATTTGAGAAGTGAGCCGAACGCTTCGGAGCTCACTTCACTGAATGCTGAATTACCCCCCAAGTCTCTCAATCCCAAATTTTCAATATTTTCCATGGAAAGGTAGCCATGCTACTATTGTAAAGTATGGCTACCTTTCCATGGAAAAAAATTCAAAAACTCTAGATCGAGAAACTTGATCTCGAGATCTCAAAATAAATTTCTAGGGAACAAAACGAGATTTCTCTCAGTGAAGTTGGAAAGACCTCTGGTCTTTTTCGTACATAGAAAGATCCAGACTAAGACCAATTTAATCAGGCAACCTAGCATGTTTGTGGATTGTGAGGGGAATCCGGAGTACTGGGAGTAAACCCAGTCAAGTACAGGGAAAACATACAAACTCCATGTAGAAAGATAAAATCAAACCTAGGACCAAGTTTGTCAAAGCAGCTAATCACTGAGTCACAGCACTTTATTTATTATTGTAACCGTATTCTTGGACTTTTCTGGTTATATCAGTGGACAATGGGGCTGTTTATAATAGTAGGCTGATAACTGGATAACTTACTCTTTCTCTCACTAATATGTGTGATTATTGCTTTGTTATCATTGCATGTGGAGCTGCTATGAATCCATTCTCTTTTTCCTTTTCGATCCTCTGCAGCATTAGCTTGATGAGCAGACACTTAGACCAAATAACACCCGCTTTAACTCTTATTGTAATGAATCTTGAATTTCCTCACACCATAGAAATAAAAGGAGGTTATCCAAACAACGTGCTACTAATTGAATATCAGATTGAAAAGAGCCACATTTGTAGAGGTCAATTTGAAGGTGGGTCATTAGCAAAAAAAAATAAAACCACAATATTTTATTTGTTTAATTCTGAACGAGATTCCATTAACATACGTAAAGATATTTGCTATCTCCATTTAAGGCTGTTATTCAGCGGTTTTAAAAAAAAAGATATCTTTGTGGTTATGTTTTTTTTTTATTTTATTTTATTGGGTTAACATGTTGAGGAATATCAGAAGCTTTCAGATCTTACGATACATTTTATTAGGCAAACATGAGAATGGTTGTGCATCAGGTGGCATCTCTAAGCTTTTCATTTTCTGCTGAAACATGGTTATTACACCTGTTCTCTATTTTATAATGAGAAAACAAACTTCCCATAATCCTGAACTTCCTTAAAAGGACATTTGTAGTAATTATATATTCAGCCTGTGCTTCCACATATTCTAAACTGTGTCTGTGACGTAAGATATTTAGCTATTTAGCTTTAGAAACTGGGAGGGAGTTATTCTCTAAAGTCCGAATTTGACTGTCAAATTCTCAAACAGCGGATTCCCATAGCAAATCCGCAACTGCGACAATTTTTCCCATTGTAAAGTCGCAACTACGACCATTTTTAAAGTTGTGGCTAAGACAATATTTCCATAGTAAAGTCGCAACTGTGACAATATTCTCATTATAAAACAGCGACTGCAACAGTAGCAATCTATTGCAACTGCCTTTAGCTGGCGAGTTCACACCTTTATGCAGTAATTCAGACTTTGTAGAATAACCCACTCGGACTTTGTAGAATAACCCACTAGGCCTTTGGGCACACTTCTGGAATAAGTATTATCTAAAGCCCAGTATTAAACAATGAAAGTGGGTGAGGCCTGCTTAACAACATGGCTGCTTTCTGTAAAGGTCAGAACAGACAGAAAGCATGAACTCAACTTCAAAAATAACACTGTTTACAAGTGTTGTATTTATGTAACTGTCAAATCCTTTCAAATGGGATTTTTTTTTAATTTGGTGTTACTGGTCCTTAAACAGGAAACAAGCAACTGTATGTTAGTGTGATCTGCCCCTGATTAAACTACAAGATTATTGCCTCCTTGTTTGCCTCCTTGGGTAGCAGTTGTATAGTTTGTAACGCCCATTAAGTAAACCAAGCTAGGGGGGAATTCACGATTGTGCGAAGTGAGCTCCGAAGCCTTCGGCTCACTTCGTACAGACTGATATACACTCACTGATGTCTTGCATGCGGACATCAGCGAGTGCTTTAAAGAGATTCCAGTCTCAGCGAGGCAACTCTTTGAGTCTCAGCGAGGCAACTCTTTGAGTCTCGCCGAGACTGGAATCCCTTTAATGTGTTCGCTGATGTGCACGTGCAGGACATCAGCGAGCACATATCAGTCTGTGCAAAGTGAGCCGAAGGCTTCGGAGCCCACTTCGCACAATCATGAATTCCCTCCCTAGTCTCTACAGAAATAGTCAATAAGACTAAGCTAGTCACTTTCTTGTTCATTTGGAAGTGCCTCCTTTTCAACACAAATCCTAGCTACCAAGCTTGGCCATAAGCAAAGATGTCTCACACTAAATCAAATATCTGCCAATAAGTCTATAATGAACTGGCTATTGATAGAACAAAGTGATGGGTAGATACATCACACACAGTATTTACTCACACAACACGTTAATTTGCACGGAATCTTCTGTGAATCCAACAACATTCTCAGCCCTGCAAGTGACATTCCGTTTGTTAAATCCAGGTGAGACGTTGAAAATGTTCAAGGAGATCTGAGTTTCCGAGGCATTGGATTCCTACAGAGGCAGATGTAAAATGCAGAAGTGAATTAGCGACACTGCGTATTGTATATAAGTGAGAAAAAACTGTAAATCTTTGAGTTTAGCCATGCATTGTCTAGGGAAACCATATATATACAATAATCATGTTCATGTGTTGGGGATAGTTGTGATACTTGTATTGGTCCAACATATCTTAGGTTAAGAGGATAACAAGATTTCATACCTCACAGGGTTCTTCTTCAGGATAAATATAAATATATATATATATATATATATATATATATATATATATACATATACATATATATTCTTAAGACCTAATGGGGGCCCTGCAGCACCCATATTACTAATGGCCAGACTCCAAGACTGTAAAAAATTGAGACTGAAGCACTATTAGCACTATGAGCGGTACATGGTCCCAGTTAGTGTTAGCCTTGACATACACACCCCTTACCTCGAGTTCCGACTCAGTTTCTGGGACAATCCAAACGGCCGTGGGAGTGGGTTGAGCTTCCACATTACATAACATTGTCAAATTCTCCCCTTCCAGTTTTGTCAAGTTCTGTCCGATGATGTTGACCTCAGGAAGGTCTGTGTCATAAAATACACTTTAATACTTAATAATCAATCTAATCACATGATCTAATTTAAATAGATTATATTACTTGTAAATTACTCAATGTTTAATCTCCTTTTTTTATTACTTTCGGTTTATTTAGGTCATATCCTGACCTGGCTTCAGATAGTCCAGATCTAGCACCACATGGGAGCTCCCCAGAAAGTCATATGCTTTAGTATGGAGCACATAGCAAGTCCAGATGCCTTAGAGACACTGAATATTTCTGTCAATAAGGAAGGACTCAGTATAGGGAAAGTGCCTTTCTCTAGGTTTCACAATGGTGAAAAAGAGGAGTAATCCCCACATGTTCACCTTGGGTCAAGGATTCCAGTGCTATGTTGCAGACAGCAAACTTAGAGGATTTCCAGTGGGGTGCTGCAACCAGCAGCCACCAGCAGAGATCCCCAAGTGAGCAGGCTCTATTTGTGATTGTGTGTCTCAGTGCACCTACCCTGATGGCCTCATGGATGGATGGGAAAGGTTGTGCTCCTCTGTTTGATGTTATTGCTATTTGCATTAAGATTCTGTTTGTGGTTTATACAGAGAATGCCTGGTTGGCTTATATTTGCACATCACTGGAATCAGTCTGTAAGCATGCTGTCCATATCTGAGGTGCATCTAATCTAGAGCAAATGTTAGAGTCATGCATGAAGGCACTTGGGGGTTCCATGGAGGGTTGTAGGTAATACTTTTAGCTACATAGTATTAACTTATATTCTGACTTTTATTCATGATACTTTTGGATTACATGGTGACCTTTTTGGAGAGAATATTTTTTTTGAAGGAATGTGAATGACCTACCACAATGGGGGATGTGCATATTTTCCAGCGTAATCTCATCATTGCCTATCCAACAATTTATCGACTGGTTTCCAAGATCAGCCCAGTCCTTCTTCTTTTTAAGTTGTATCCAGCGAACTTCACAAGAACAACTGAAAGGATTTCCAGTGAGGATACTAGTAGAGGAAATGAAGAGAGCAGAAAGGATCTATGTTTACTACGCCCAGGTTGTACAATACCACTAGATCAAAATATACACTGTCTATAGGATAAATATCTTACTTATTGCAATTCTACACAGTACATTCTGTACTTCTCACCAGATAAACATCACTGCTTCCTGAAGAGAAACACTTCCCATTGCTTCCTGCAGTGCTGCAAGGCGACCACCAGATATTTATATATATGAGTAGTAAATTGGATAGACACGAAGAGCAGCTGATGGGTGGACTAACTGAAGAACTAGTCCCTCACAAAAAAGGTAGCTTTTTCTTTTATTATTATTATTTTTTTATTACTATCAATTACAAAATGTTTTTTTCTTTACTCATAATTGTTAAAAATATTATTCGTGGAAGTTTTTTTTATTTAGGCTGCTAACTTCTCATGGAATGTGCCAAAAGAATGTTTGACCTACAGTTCTTGAAGAGGCAGACTCAGAAATGTCCTCCAGGAGATAGAGACCAGAGAATTGGAAGACAAGTTTCTGTTAATAGAAAAAAAAGAGAAATAGGATGAGACAAGTTGCAAGGGAAAGGTTTGGAGGGAAAAATTGCATCAACAAAAAAGTTGTTTGTTTTGGAACAAAAGCTTCTGTGTAGGAAATGAAATGCTAAAATCTAGAACATAATCAATACGTAGGCTGGGTTTTGAATGATATGACAATTGTCACATATGGTGGCATTCAGGCTTATGGGTAAGGCTGCTACATACCAATATGATCAATTGTGATTGGTCTAAATCAGAGGTCCCCAACTTTTTTTGCACCAGGGACCGGCTTTAAGCAAGGCCAGTTTCCCATGGCCCAGTGGGGTGGGGCAGGGGTGGAGCTTTAGTAATATGGGGCGGGGTTATGAAGGGGTGGAGCTTAGCAGCGCTACACACTTAACACCGGAGCCGCATCAATGAGGCCAGTCTGCTGCCCCGCCCCGGCACGCCCCACATAACATGTTCTGCCGGGAGCGAGTCAGTGAGGAGAGCCTGCTGCCCCACCCCGTCCTGTGTAACAGGTTACTGCTGTACTGGCTGCGTCTCAAAGACCCGCCCGATGCCCC
>WMED01001717.1:0-26404 GCA_019650415.1 Pipa parva
AAGTCCAAATTGTTGCATATAGGTGCGAATTTGCCAGATAAAGACAGTCGCAATAGGCTGATACTGTCACAGTCACATTTTTATAATGAGAATATTGTTACGGGAAAATTGTCACAAAATTGTCACGACTTTACAATGGGGAAATTGTCTCGGATTTGCTATGGGAATCCGCTGTTTGAGAATTTGACAGTCGAATTCGTACCTTAGTGAATAACCCCCTTATTCTCTAAACAACTGTCAAAGTGGTGGTTAATATACCTGTACATGACAGTACAGAGGATCTATCATGAATAAGTTCAACATGTAAACAATGTGTATTTTTTTAAGAAATAAAGGAAAAACAATTTGATATAACAAACTACTATAATGAAAATATTGTCGCAGTCGCCACTTTATTATGGGAAAATTATCACAATCTTAACATGAAAAAATTGTCGCGAATTTACAATGGGGGAATTGTTGCAGATTTGCTATGGGAATCCGCTGTATTGACAGACAAACTCGCACCTTAGTGAATAACCCCTAAATGAGGGATATGTTGCAGGCTGAAGATAGATGTTTGATTCCAAATACAAAGTTGTTTTAACTAACTGGATATAGGATGTAACCAAAATGATTTGCAAAAAAGGTGTGATTGCTGAGACAGGCAAACTTTCAGGCCCTTATTCACCAATGTGCGAAGTGAGCCGCGATGTGTTCGACTCACTTCGCACATTGTGCTATGCGCATACTGATGTCCTGTGCGCGGACATCAGCATGCGCATAATTCAATGTGCGAAGTGAATCGAACACATCGCGGTTCACTTCGCACATTGGTGAATAAGGGCCTCAGTTGTTTCACAAGAGACACTGGCAAAGG
This sequence comes from Pipa parva, assembly GCA_019650415.1. Lineage (NCBI taxonomy): Eukaryota > Metazoa > Chordata > Amphibia > Anura > Pipidae > Pipa > Pipa parva. The sequence continues at coordinate 860 of WMED01001717.1, forward strand.
GATGTGGGCATAAAGCATTAGGATATACTGTATATCATTTCCTTTTGTGTGGATACTAATTAGAAAACTGTGCAATAAATGGACACAAAGCCTCATTAATTTCATACATGTACTTAAAGAGAATTCAATGCCCCCTAAACCAGCACTTCATCAAGTATAATATATTAAATCTATTTCTAGATGTTTAAATGGCACTGAATATTCATACAAATAAAAGTTAAATAAGTGTAGAAACCTAATAAGTCACTACGATCCTATTCAGGGATAACAGCTTGTACGTATGTTGCATTAAATAGAACAATGCCCATGCTCATTTTTGGTGCTATAAGGAATGGACTATCATGTATGTGCACCTGGGGGACTACTTATTGGACTGCTTTTAGAGAACACACACACACAGAGAGACTGTAGGGCCAATGTAGTAAGGCTTTAATTAACCTAGAATGCTTTTGGTACAGGGATATGTGTTTGCTCACTCTGCATTCTGTTCTCTCAGCTGTAATGATGCCAACTATAAAATGTCTGAATTTGAAAATCTCTACTTAGCAAACTGCAGATTACATCTATGTATTCAGTAAAGCTGTTATATCAGATATAGTTTTGTTTTTTTTTCTTGTTTTTAATGCATGGTATTGGATATGTTAGAAATTGTTTTATGTTCACATTCTTTATAAACTATACACAAACTCTGGGATTATTTCAGGAGTGAGAAAAGTTTTTTGTACTAGGCCAGTTTAATCATTTTCAACCATGCGGCAGGCCAGTATAATACCCAACATGGCGAAGCGGTTGGGTGCAAATCTCAAAAAGTTAAGAGCTCTGTGAAAAATATACACATGGGTAGTGACTGAAACTACTATGCAACAAATCTGGTGAAAACCAGACAATAAAATTAGAAACTGATTAATTACACTTAGCATATGTACGTATGTAATAAACTGGCAAAGCAAAGAGGAAAATTAATTATGTGAAACGCGTAGTTAAGCATGGCACTTTTAGAAAAACGCATCCTGAAAATACGCCAGCAAATTCAGGTATATTTGGGACACTCTTTTCTATTGTACTTACCTGACGCAGTGTGAACACTCCCTCAGCATTAGTGGCTCCTCCTATGTGCGCATATTCTTTGTGTCGCATCTGTATGCTCAGGAAATATGCAACGCGAAGCGTTCCAGCATGTGTACACTGGCGTTCAATTCTCGTGTGGCCAGAGGGATTCGCAGCGCACTTTTTTTTCAATCACAGCACGTAAATACGCCACTGTGAATCTGGCCTAAAACTTTGCAAAGTGGTAGATCATGCCTCCAATCATGGGTTTTCATTAGATAAAGACATTCATGGTTAGAGGAAACTAACAATGGCTTTCTGAGTTTTAAAAAAATAAATAATGTACAATGCCTCTAGAACAATGATAAAATATACACTAGGCAGAGGATTGCAATATGAATATCATTATGCATGTATCTCTTTATGCTTCCAGAAAATACATTTCCTAGACTTACACAACACTTATGGCACATGCTGCATTTAACACAAGTAATAGGAGGGATTTACTGTAATTGGTTAAGTGTGCTCAGAAATGAACAGTGTCCCAAAACACAGGGAGGAGGAGGGACTAGAGTTGTGCAATGGATTCTATGTATGGCTTACCCTGTATTTCCTTTAAATTGACTGATATCTGGAGCTAGGTAAGTTAAAACTAGTTGGGTTTGGGTAATTAGGCTAGTCTAAATTATGCTAGCATATACAGAGATCTTCTTTCTAAGCCTTTAGTATGAAATAAGATATTCTGCAAAATCTAAATTACTTTATATTCTGTTATATACAACACTGTAAAACCATTACAATGTGTTTAGAAAGAATTTAAAAATATAGATTTTGCAAATAATCACTAAGTAAAGAACATTAATGCAACAAAAACAAGTTTACATAGAGTACATTGTTCAGGCTCTACAGATTACATTCTACTAACCTTTCTAAATAAATTAATTTTTCCTTCATGCTGAAAAGATTTAGAAGTCCTGTCCAATCCTCAGGCACGCATCAGGGACAGATGCAAAGAAAACATTACAGTTTTATTGTGTGACAGTTGAATTATTTTAGCTTACAAGAGAAGCATAAGTTCCAAATTGCTGGTATTTCATATAATATTGCTACAACAAGGAAGGAATAATAATTACTGTAATTGCATTACATTTATTGCTGCATTGCATTTTTACTTCATTGCCTACATTTTTAAAGAATAATTTATTTATGTTCTATACTTATGACATCAGTCATCCTATCAGATCTTAGGACAAACATGTACATTTCTACAATAATTCATGTAAAACATGGGAGAAGTTTGTATTTTCATCTCTGGTAAAATATGTATTTTATATACTTTTGAAACTTTCTTTTCTGACACTTAAAGGGGTTATTCATCAAAGTCCGAACTGTCCTTATTCACGTCTATTCGCGACTTCTCCAACTCCGCTTATTCAACAATCTCATTGATGTGTCAAATTCGTAACCAATTCTGATGCTTACTCCAGTTGCGGACCTACGGAGCCCTTCGCATCAATTTGCGTGCACGTGCACAGGTAATTCGGCTATTCAGCATGCAACGGACTCTGTCGAAGGAGCGGATTCTGCAGTGCGTACTGCTCCGAATTCACCTGTTTGTCTTCGCCACAAAAGAGTGATGAATTGAGGGGTTCGATGGCTGGGCTCCAGTGTTGTGTAAGGAGACTATTCATTCAAAAGTAACAATGGCGACTGCGACTACATTAGTCCACTACTAAACATGAACTAGGCATAAGGTGACATATAAAAATAAGTATTTTTCATTTATTTACAGTTAATGGGATATGATGAGACTGACGTCACTGCCTTCACTGGAGGCCTTCGCCTCACTCCGCATGACTTCTCATAATACTATTGTGCGACTGACTACGACGCACAATGCATGCGATGGCGTCTATCACTCTCTGCTGCTTCATGGATAAGTAGAAGTAAATTCGTGACTTCCTAATCATATTGAAATGAACAGACGCGGAGATACTATGCAAGGCGAATTCGAACTTTGATGAATAACCCCCTTAAAGGGCACCTGTCACCTCAAAACTCAAATACTAAATTAGGTTCTACTAATGAAATAAAATTTTTTGTACATATATGTATATTTAAAAAATGTACATTTGTACAGCATTTCTCTCTGTCATCCTACCTGTCAGCCTGACTTTTTTCCCTGAGTCGGATTGGGTGGGGCTAAATGATGATTGACATTATAGCTCTTCCAATAAGATCCCTTAAATCACGATCTAGCAGGAATCTGATTGGAGGAGCTATAATGTCAATCATCAATTAGCCCCACCCAACCCGGGGAAAATAAAGTCAGGCTGACAGAGAAGATGACAGAGAGAAATGCTTTATATAGGTAAATTTTTTTTAATACATATAAATATTAACAAAAATGTTTATTTCATTAGTAGAATCTAAATTACTATTAGTTTTGAAGTGACAAGTGCACTTTAAACTGATAAAAAGGCAAAAAGAATTCTTAAACTGAAAATAATGTTTACCTTTTTAAGGACCATTCTACTTTGGAAGATTTAGATTACTTTATTAAACAAAGACATAGCGCAGTATACTTTTACAGTATAATAATACGTTCTGGGATGTAAAACAGCACACATTTTTATGACATTTTAATCAATAAGTAGATACCATTTCAATTAAAATTATAAATGAAATGTCTGGTCTATGAAGCATGGGAACGGATTTCTGAAAAGTTGTTTAAGAACTATTATTTTTTTAAATAAGCTTTGTAAATGAAATGTAATTCAAATTTTATTTCAGAATTTATTGACTCTTTCTAGTACAGTTATTTTGTGATGTTGTATGTTTACTGCAGTTAACTAGAATGTTGCATTGAATGTAGTTTTTTTATAATAAAGGACATGTAGCACTGCAGGTGTCCTTTAATTTTTATAGTGCTGTATAAGCCTGCTATATACCTGTACTTTCAAAGAGAATTCTATCAAACACAAGCTAAAATCTCTGGTATTACCTTTCTACTCTTGCTACTTATTTTATGAATCCAGATGCTCATTCCCATTGTCTGTTGCACTTTATTGCAACTGAATGAGTTAACTGCCCTGGACATTGATGGGCATTATAAAATCTCTTTACTAAGTTTGAATAGTTCTATTACATTTCTATAATTTAAATAAGGTATGCATATTAAGATTTAAATATACCTCTGCTACCTTAAATAAGCTGACAACTGGCTAATTATCATTATTTGTAGGTGACTGGAGGAGCTCTTGGATTCTTTTGTAGTTGAGTCACATGTTAATATGGAATGGATTTAACCATTAGCAAAGTAATTAAGAGCAATAAAGAGACAAAGAATGAAAGCAGAATGTGGGACCCTCCATTGTTTTTTATCTTAACCTTTCTCATTAGCAATGAAATAAGAGTTTTAGATGCCTAGACCATGAACTATGAAATGGTGAAGTAAAGATGGAGATCACGTGAAAAATAAAACAAGTAATGTAAATAATGTAATTGTCACAGGGAGCAAGATACCACAGTGCTAGCCTTGAGACTGGTAAGAAATGAGGAGAAGGAGGTAGCAGCCGGTCACTGGCCAAACTTGGGTAGAATACAGACCCTTAAGGCGCGGAGTCTAAGGAAACCCCAGTATTCACCCAGAGCCCCCTACAAGGAGGTTAGGACTTGGCTGTGGAAGTAACCCAGGTCACAATCCCTAGGGCTGTAGTTCAGAGCGAAGTACAGGAGCGGTAAGAGAAGGAGTCAAAGTCAGGGTATCAAAGCTAGATCAGGGTAGGCAGAAGGTAAACAATAACTTGGGACAGGCTGAGGTCAGGAACCTTAATCTGAATTTGGAACTTAACACATCCAGGAACACTTATTGAGTCCTATAATCGGGTTCTAATGCCACTGACAGGCTCCTTTATATAGTAAGGGAGCCTGTCATGTGACCACGCACGCCTCATTATAAGCGCGTGACCGCGATTTGTACGCCTGTGACGTCAGAGTGCACACACGACATGGACACAAGGAAAGAGAGGCAGCACGCAAGGAGACCAGCGCTGGAGCAAGGGAAAAAGATAGGTAAAACTATTCACACACAATCAGTTCAATCAGTAAAAATCGCTCAATATTTCTGATCGATATTTACCGACCAAAACTTTTCAATCGAATTTTTCAATAGAAAGGTAGCCATACCACTAATGTAAAAATGGCTACCTTTGCTTTGAAAAATTTGATCAAAAAGTTTTGGTAAAATATCAAGCGATTTTTACCAAACCATCATTTGAGATATGCTCTGGATAAACTCGAAAAGGCAAAATCAGCCTTTTTTCTAGTTTATTAAATTTCACCCAAAGTCTCTTGTAGCAACATAACATAGAAGTCCTCACAGCAGCCAGGCAATAGTGAAACACAGAGCAACAGCTGAGACTAAGGGGGGAATTCACCAAAATCCGAAGTAGTGCGAACAGTTCGGGCGACTGCGCCTGTCGCGAATACAAGAGAGCTTAGCAATATTTGGTGTGCGCGTGCACGGAAATGTCTAATTTAACTGAAAATCCTACAAACGAACGAGTATTCATCTATTTTACTTCACCACTTCAAGGCCCCATGATGTAAAATTAAAAATAATATCTATAAAAATCCAGCTGTTGAATCAAAATAGTCGCGACTTTGCTTCTCATCGCACACCAATAAAAATGCGAAGTACACTTGGCAAAGAATTGGGTGGCGATGATCACTGACGCATGCGCAGTATGGTGTAGTTGGGCTGAGAGAAGAGGATACAAAGTCATGCGGAGTGATGAATGAAGGGAGGTGACGTCAGTCTCCCACTATGTCACTCACTATTTAGTGAATTTTCCATGTATTACTAAAAAAATCTTGTTCCTGTGTCATGTTGTAAATCAAACGCAGTCACCATTCTCATTTTTCATTGAATTGTCAACACATGCAACACTGGAGCCTTGCCATCAACCCCGGAGCCCTGCCATCAACCCCCTAGTTCGCTACTCTGATCTGGCGAAGGCAAAAAAGTGCTTTGCAGTATCGCAGCTAGTTGCATTTGCTACTTCGACACACTCCGCAATTGTCGAAGTACCCGTGCACACGCACACAAAGTAATGGAAAAGATACATCAGTTCGCGAGTAGTGAAGTCACCCGAATTCACTTATCCTCACGACCATTCGAATCGCTTCGCCTAACCTCGCGACCATTCAAGTCACTTCGTCAAAATGGCCGCCAGATAGCTTTTGCCGAACAGGCGAACACTGCCGGACTCTTAGAAGACATTAGACTGATACAGCATTCAAGCCTTCGCCAATGTCCGCCTGTTGAGAGAAGTGAGCTGGCAAGCATTTTAGCGAAGTAACTCGAATGGTCGCGAGGTCAGGCGAACCTCGGCGATGCGACTGGCGCAGTCGCCCGAACTGTTCGCTTTACTTCAGACGTTGGTGAATTCCCCCCTAAAACTGTAACTGTGACCCTGATCTGCAGAGATGCTATTTACTGAGGCTGAAGACATGCAAGATTCTGCAACTACGTACTCCAGATGCTTGCCTAATGGGTTTTTGCCTTCCTCTGGATTAACATTGCAGGAAAATAGGCTGAACTGGATGGACTTGTGTCTTTTTTCAGCCTTATAAACTATGTTACTATGATTCTGCAGACTGAAACTGTAACAGTACAGGGAAGAAATCCAAACGCAGTTTGTTGGATGCCAAGAATAACCATATGAAGTAATGGAGGTCACCAGAACAGCTTCAACATAGATTTTCAAGTGCTGTGCTTCTGCAGCCAATGCTGCCAGCTAAGAGAAGAAGGTGATATCTGCGCTGTTTGTGACAGTAGCACACTTAATAATCAAAGCTTAAAATCCAGTACAGGTCTCCTTCAGTTAGGTCCAATGAGACATGCTCAGCAGTTTTTTGAAGCATAGAGCTTCACAAAATGCTTTTGAATGGACTATGGACATTTGATAAAGGGGTTTACCTGAAACATGTTGTGTGTATAATAAAGAGGTAGTTATTACTACCATTTTTTTTTTTTGCATATATCCAGCGTATCTCTTCCTTTTTTCTCTGCTCTATGGACATGCAGGTGCTACAGGCTCACTTAAATCCCTCTAGGAACTTGTCTTATGCATAGTTAAGTTCGCTGACTATTCTGACTTATTCTAGTTCTTATGTACTAGACCCTGGTGAAGAAAAAGGTACCCCAGTTACCCTAGCTATAACTAGCCAGAATTCATACACAGCACCTATAAGTTGCAGATAGCTACCTAACACTTGCAGAGTCCCATTGGGCGCTGTCTCCAAATAGATCCCATGCAGCATTACATCTGACTTCTTCTTTGTCAGTGTGCTGTTATACATTAGGTGTGACTCTAACCCAACATGTCAGGGTAGAGTGCTGTTCTCACAAAAGAGGAAGCTTTGCAGTTTGTTCAGAAAACCAACTGAATATTGTATATTTTGTATAGAATACATTGGCTCAAATGTTGCAATCAATTTTTATTACACTATAAAGACTGCAGCAGCTCACTGAAACTGTCCAATGCCTAAGACTAAAAGCATAGGACCTTTTTTTTCCTTTTTATTTTGGAGATGTACAAACAATTACCACTTCTGCAGTTCATATATATATACAGTAGATACGTATGATTTAAAGGACTTTGATACAGGTGCAGCATGTTGTAATGTTGTAAACACTGATTTGTAATGTCTAGTTGGGGTGAGGTCTTAGTTGTCATGATCATATGTGTAGGCTCACATTTTCTTTAAAAGGCTCTTGAATGGTTGACTAGAATTTTTGTTATAGTATAAAAGTCATAACGGGTTAACTGTAATGTTTTATTTTAAGACAATGTAATTTGTAATTGCTGTGCTTACATTTAATCTAATTTTATCTTTATTACTATATAGAAATAAAGGGGTAGTTTTGTCTTAAATTTGTTTTTTGTTATGTTGAAGTCAATTCTATTTTAAGTCAATTTTTTCTTTTCATTTTGGTTTGTTTGTGCTTTTGTAATAATTTCTATATTGCTTCATTTTATTCAGTTTAATGAACCAACCAAATTTGTCATATTGTGTATTGCATATAGGCTGCTGCTGGTTCACAACTTTAGCTGCTACCAACAATAAAAGCACACCAAATCTTTTGTAAGGTTCCCAGGCTAGTTTCAGCAAACCTGAACTAGCCAAAGGCTTTTTTCATTTTGCTGCTTGTGGCAGGGCTGTAGCAATCAATGTTCCAGTGCTACAACTTGTCTAGTGCTTACTCCTTTTATAACGCTACTACTGATCTTTGTTGCTTTTGTGTAGCCTGTTTAAAGTTCCTGGAAGTTCTATGCTCCAGTTTGACCCTGGCCCCTTTAACAATTTCCTTTGTTCCTGAACCTTGTATGTGTCCCTAGTCTCTTGGCCACAAGAGTCATTATCTCTCCATGAAGTTGTTGTTTTAAAGAGTAAATAGCATCAGTGCATTTTATTGTGATGTCCCCTTAAAAAACTAAGCAGTGTCTGGGTGACGATACATTTCCATATTTTTCTGATGAATTTTGTGGTCTATCGTATTCAGAATGGCACAGTGTACTGAATTTAAGTTTACAATTGGGAAGAATATTTTGTAGTCACCTTTTAAAAAAGTGAGCAGTTCATTCTTTAAATAAAAAAGAAATGTGTCACCTATGAAAAATGTTCTCTGTCTTTTATACAAAGAAACTGTTAAAAATAATAATTATTATTATTACATTTCATAACTAATAAAGGTCATTTAGTTACTCTAACCTAGTTTACTGTTTTAGGTAAAGAGTGTAAACCTATCCGAGGGCGAACAGCTTTCCATTCGAGGTGTTGGAGAGGATGGAATTGTTTTTGTTTTAGCTAATGAAACTCTTCTGGTTGAAGGGCAGGTTATACGGAGCCCAACCAACAGTTTATCAGTTCACTTCAGGACATTCCAGGATGATACTATTGGGACTTTCCATCTACATTACCAAAGTAGGTTTTGTTTTTTGAATATATACATTTTCAACACTGATTTAGTTAAGTAAAACATATTATGAGATACTCCATGATGTGTGCATGCAAATCATTTTAACAATAATCTAACCCTTGTTATGATTTTATATAAGCTGATGTTGGTCTTTGAACCACCAAGATCTTATTTGGTAAGTAAAAGTCTTGGTTTAGGGTGCTATATCTTATCAGATTTTATTATTTAGTTTCTATGGCTCTACCTAGTGTACCAAGATAAGGAGTGTATACTTTTGATTACTTTCTTGCTTTATATTACATGAGGATGGATATAGCTCCTGCCTTCTACCATATAGGAGCCCACATAGTGGTTTCTACTAAAAAGACTCTCCTATATGGATAGCATATTTTGATAATAGACAGATTTAAGAATGGAAATCCTTGGAGCTCTGTTTCAGCATTGCATGGATTTATTTAATTCTAGCTAGTCCCTGCTACTCTCTTTAATTCTGGGAATATCCTCCTCACTTTATCAGATCCATCTGTGCTATTGACAGAGATCCAGTGTTTATTTACTTGCAATTAATACTGTTGACCCCATTATCTCTTGCCTAATTGTTTATATTGTGATTCAGTTCTCCTTCTCCCACCTGACTTCCCTGGATTTTGACGTTTATGACTTTGAATTGAAATAGTCTGCTAATTTATTACTTTTCTTGCTGATATTTTTTTACTCTGTCCCCAACTGTTATTACTCCTTGGTATCTACCACTGCAACTCTGTTCATTTTTTTTCTCTACCAGAAAGTGCTTCCATACTAGGGAGGTTAATTCCACCCAAAACATCACGTTTGTTTTTCACAAACCAATAAATGGTGATTTTCCTCTAAACATGCCGTTGAGCATCTTGTTTTTATTATGGGTCCTGGAAACTTTATACATCCATCATAGATTGACAGAACAGGTCAAGGAAGAATTGGCAAAAGTTGTGGCACCTACTGACTTTGATTAATTTATTCAAATAGCTATTCAGTCATAGACATTCTTCTGGAATTTCGAGCTACCCAGAGCAAATGCAGTTGGGAATTCTGAGGGAACCATTCACTGTTTTTATTATGGGAAGTCAGGCCATTGTCAGGCCATTTTGGTTACTTGTCTTAAAAAGAATACTCTCACCAGCCAAGATACAATTCTCCATTTGACCCAATTGCCTTATTTCAAATTTGAAAAAAAAAGTTTGTATATTTCCCTGTTTCAAAATTTATGTCTTATTACAGGTCAGTTAGTCAATCCAATCATTTGAAGCATTAGTTGACTTTGGAGCTGGAGTTTGCTTTATGGACTCAAGTTTGGTTCATCAACTTCAGCTTCCTAAGACAACTAAGATTTAGGTTAGTTTTGTCCCTATTCACTTTTCCTCCAGTATTTTGAGTTATCCCTGGCTAGTTACTCACCTTACAATAAATTAGTTAGAGCAATCTGTCTTGTTTTTTTTTCAGTCTTGTCTGAAAGTTAAGATGAATGAGCAAGTGCTGAAAAAAGTACTTGTCTCCGGAACAATTTATCCAAATGCTTCATTCACCCTCCACTTTCTTGTATGATAGCATTCATCTTTTTAATTCAAGATTATGCAGTACTCTCCTTCCTCTTAAATAGGGTGTAACATTTATAGGCCAGTGTCTGTTATGGCAGACACCCACAGAACATGATTAGAATTAAGGAAAAGACAGGACAATAGTATTACCATCCATCTTTTTGTCAAAAAGGAGGACTAGACCTTGCATAAATTTCATGGATATGTTACAATTTTAGTTGTAGTGGATCACTTTAGTAAACACTCTATTTCTTTAATAGGTCTTAGAAAAGCCAAGGAATCAGTAGATATAACATTAACTATTTTGTCTTGAAGGACATTTTTTACATCAACTTATTGGCAGGTATTAGATCAGGCTGCAATTCCAAATAAATCAATAAATTTGGAATTATAGCTCCTTTAAATAAGTTGAATTACAAGGCACATTGTCACACAACTAAAATCAATTTTAAAATAATTTATTTTTCTAGCTTCTATACAGAAGAAGTCAATTTCATGGCAAGGCTTCTTCTGCTAAGTTCATGAGATAGAGCTGCACAGTTTTAAGCCTTAGTTGTTTTGGATTTTTAGGCAAATCATTACTTGCTTATACAGCACTGGTTCATTGCTGTGCACAGTCTAAATCTTAAAGCTGGCAAAAATGTTGTCACAGTCATTCCAGAAACTATGGAGTAAACTGTCTTTTCTTTTACTAGTTTTCATGCTGAGCTGCAGCTTTCCCCGAAGGCCTGATTATGGAGATGTGACTGTAATGGATCTTCACGCTGGTGGAAAAGCCGATTTCCATTGTAATATGGGATATGAACTACAGGGCTCCAAAAACCTTACATGCATCAATGCATCAAAACCCCACTGGAGTAGCAAAGAACCAGTTTGCATAGGTAGGTAACTGTTTGAACCATAGTAATGTTCATAACACAGGAATCATTAAAAAGCTACCATCAGGAACCCATTTTACCCAATGGGCTGTACACGTAGAACATCTGAGTCCCCCATGGAAAGCAACATATTTTATCTTTCAGAGCCCTAGCAATTATAGGACCCAGTACAGCTGTTCACTACTATCAACAGTACAAGGCACATCATTTTGTGTATACAGGGGGGAAGCATTATGTCAGATTCACAGCTTTCAACTCAACAGCATTTTCAAACTAATGTTGATCCTTTTGGATAGCAAAAGCTAGAGATATTTGCTTTCAAGAAACACATTTGTAATTAGATGGAACCACTAGAAATACTAAATTTCTTTCCTTCATTTATGTCTAACAACAATTGTAAATTACAGATATTATGTATTTTATTTTATTATAAAATGTGTATTTAAAAGATCCACCTAACATCAGACTGGCTATTTGTAATGACTCGGAACCAAGAGGAAAGGGAGTAGGAGGATACTGGCGAATACCACACTGTCCTTTGCGCTAGCTGACTTAGGGCGCGGAGTCTAAGGTACCCTCCGGTCTTCACCTTTAACCCCCGCAAGGAGGTACTGGACTCCGCTGCCGAGAGTACCCAGGTCGTGACCCCCAAGCCAGCTGTACAGTGGTGGTATGACGAACTGCGGACAGACTCTGGACAGGATACAGACAGAACTCTGGTACAGGACTCTGACAGGAACAGGACTCTGACAGGAACTGGACTCTGACAGGAACTGGACTCTGACAGGAACAGGACACTACTTAACAAAGACAGATACTTTAATAAAGCAGAACTTAGCCCAACACACTTATCTGAACTGGAATAGTGTAATTATAACTGGGCACCCAGGCTGGAGCGCGTCTGCCTTATATAGGCAGAGAGACAGGCGCGCTCCTGCCTCTGCGAGTGCCCGGCGTACACCCCCGTGACGTCATGCTCAAAGCGCCGGCAGTGCGCGGCGTGCGCGCATAGACAGGGAGAGCCCGGCGCTGGAGCGGAGCGCGGTAAGTATTCCTTGCACTATTTTAATTAGCAGTTTTAATAAATGTAAATATTTCTGCTTTTTTAAAGTTACATTTTGCCTATCCAGAAAAAGATACATCATGAACTTACCTTCATTAAAAGAACAAATACACATTTTCATAAATCAATACTTTCTTGGTAAATTTCTTTGTCTGCAGCACCCTGTGGAAACCGTGTTCAAAATGCTACAGTTGGAAGAGTCCTTTCCCCAAATTACCCCAGCAACTACAGCAATAATCTGTTCTGTGCTTGGACAATAGATGCTTTCACAGGACAGAAACTTCACCTACATTTTGAGAAATTTATCCTAAGCGACAAAGACAGGTGAGAATTAGGTAGGCAATACATTCATCCTGGTACAGTCTGTGTTATCCTAAATGCATGAATATTGAAATAAATAACTAGTTATTCAAAAGTTTCTTCAGTATAGATAATACAGCTGAAGAATTTAAACAGGCATCCCATGACTGCTACATCCCAGGTTAAACTGCTGCTAATTTATACTGTTTGGAACATTTATTAAAGTGAAACAGTTTTTTGACTATAAATGCAGGAGTGACTGCCTGTTTTTAACTATACCGCTATTTTCTCCTATTTTATAAACTGTTCTAAGACAATTTTATCAACCAAAAGAATTCTCCACCCTCAGCCTGGGGTAAACTCATTATTCCCTATGGAGTTGGTCATGTCACTTTGACACAGTTCAAAATATTTTCCTGTGAAAAAAGGATATTGAAATCTATATAGATCTGTAATGGAAGGGACCTTCATAAATAAATATTGCAAAGCCTGCTCCTTGTCAACTGATAGATATTTATCAATAATGATTTTTTTTTTTTTGATGGGGAAACATTTTTATTGATCTTTTAGAAATCAGAAAAAAAACAAAGTATAGAGAAATAACAATTAACAGTGAAATGGGAGGAAACTATTGAATATGGTCAAAATGGTCTTAGTAAATATGTCCCATATTATATTCATTCATGCAAAGTTTCTTCAATCATTATGCTAAATTGAACTGAACGAACAGCATGGTTGTATTAGGGGTCAAGTTAGATGACATCTATGGATAATTAAAAGACAAATTAGAAGCTTGTGACTGATTTCATCAAGAAATCACTACACTGTACATTCTTGCAGAACTGGATTAACCTTTACAGTTAAAACTGCTTCTTAGTATCTCAGTAGAGCCACTCCTCACAACACTACTCTAGGCAATCAATTACAATCAGTTTTGCATGGCTTATCGGGTAGCATTCAAGCATGGAAAGGGAAGATCTGTACAGAACATCAAAAGTAATTCCACAGGAATATTCAGTAAGACTTTGTAAAAAAAACTACTCAAACTCTATTCTTCTTCTCTTACAAGGTTGGCAGTTTACAGCAATGGAAAGATACTATTTGATTCTGCCAAAACAGAAACAGTGCCATTTGAAGGTCTAATTAGTGAAGGTTCATGTATAAGAATTGAGTTTTCTACAGATGAGACAAAAACTTCACCTGGATTTAACATTCGCTTTGAAGGTAAATAGATATGAAGCTCTTTATTTTAAAGGGTTCATTGTAACTGTTTACAATGCATGAAATAATGGGGAAATCCTCTTTATTTTCTTAATAGCAATAGAAAAATAATTATTAAATTAGGTTTGTATTCCATTATTTCACTGGGAGATTTTTTAGCTTGATACATACGATAAATAAACTACTAGGATATTAGAAATCCCAAAAGAACTGTATAAGAAGTTGTTAGACATTCATAAGAAAGTTATTTTTAAAAGGCTACAACATGTAAACCTGGTACTCTGGTATCACAGTTTCTTCTTATACTGTACATCACACCTATACCGTTCCCATTATACTAATGCAACCCCTCTGCTCCCTTTTATACTAGAGGTGGTCTGTATCAAAGCTGTTGCTTTATACAATTAGAAACACCAAGTAATAAAAGGGGGATAAAATTTCCCCAATTTTTTAAAAATAATTATAAAGAGGATTGTTACCTTTGCACAGCAGTTTGTGTTATTGCAATGTGCATTTACTGTCCCTTAAGGTTCTCTGCCAACTGGTTTCACTAGATAACTACTCCTGTTTAGTGCTGAGGTTATAGAAACATATATTTGTTTTACATAATATTTCTCAGTTATAGGTATGGCCAATGTTGTTCAGCAGGTTAACGTGCACAAGTATTGTTGCATTTTATGTCATGTTTCTTATTGCTATCCTAATAAAACACCTGTGAACTGCTCATGAACTGATTTTAATAACATACACCCCATTCATTAGAATGGGGGACTGCACCCACCACTTGCAGTGTTTTCCCGCTGGCACTTTATCTTGATTAAATACATCTGTAAACGCTTTGTTGCATTAAAATGACAGTGGACAAAACTAGATGCTTTGTGATGCATTTGCCCCTTTAAATAAATAGTAGATATTTTTTCTTTCAATTTGTCAGTGTTTTACCAACAGTTTTAACTCCAATAAAGAAAAGGTCCTGTTTTGCATTTCACATGAAGTGCATTAAGGACAGGTACTGTATGACACATCATTTGAAATTTGCATATCAGTACATTTAACTGGCCTCAATAGACCAATTTTACTAAAAGCATAATACATTAGCTATAACTTAATATGGTTATATGATGAATATTGTTTTATTGGGACAAACCTTTCTGCAATTAAATATTAATTAATAATAATATTTAGATTGTAAGCTCTACGGGGTAGGGACCTCCAACCTCTTGTGTCAACCGCAACCTAGCACTTAGGGGGTAATTTACCAAAGAGCGAACTTACCCTCCTCGCTTCAGTACACATAGCCTGTTATTCCAGTCTCGCGAGGCGTCTCGAGTAGAGCCTCGCGAGCTTCGCCGAGACTGGAATCCCTTTAAAGCGTTCGCTGAAGTCTTCGTGCAGGACATCAGCGAGCACATAACAGGTTATGCATACTGAAGCGAACGATCGGAGGGTAAGTTCACTCTTTGGTGAATTACCCCCTTAAAGTGATGAATCTTTGTGATATTTTACTTGTATTGTTTAATGCACTTATATTTGTATTGCTGAATTGTACAGCACTGCGTAAATTTGTGGCGCTTTATAAATAAAATTATACATACATACATAATAAACATTAGGCTTATTCTTTTGTCCAACAGTATAAGCATCTATGTATCAGCTTAAGCAACATGCAGTGTAAACTACATCCATATTTTTCTCACTGGGTTATTAAAGACAACATAAAATCTTTCCTGGTGATGTAGGTACTTAACATTTGCAACTAAAGAATCTGAATTTTCTGAATATTGCAAAGGACCAGCTTTCTGTATAAGTTATTATCATACCAAAAAGGTCAAAGCAAATTGTTCTTATTTTGTCATCTACAGAAGTAGTGAAAATTGTAGAATAAAAGACAAGATTTCACAGTGCACAGAAAAATGCAAGAAGTGGCAATAGCACAAACAGTTGCACAAAAAACATCTAAGACACAGAATCAAGCATTATCACCTATGTCATATCAAATTGCACAATTTTTGCATGCTTTGAGCAACATCTTAAGCTTTTCACTTATGTAATATAAGTTAAAACCGGCATTGCAAATTATTTTTTGCAGGTAAAAGGTTAGAATTGCAACTGTGTAAACTGAATAAGACCAAACCTATATGTCTTGTTATTTCTATAGAGCATAGATAATACTGGCACAGACAGCCAGGCAATGGAGAAGCTAGGGAGAGGGACACCTGGCGTATAAGATGACCCCCAAACTTTTCAGATGATTTTCGGGGGTTAAAAAGTCATCTTATACGCCAGCAAATACGGTACTTAAACTATCAAAAAAGAACAACGGTGCAGACAATATAATAACTTTTTTAGTATAAAAAAGAGACAAACACTTTGTCAAAGTAAAAGAAGAGTCAAAATACAGTAGAGACAATAAATTTGCACTTGCCCTTTAAATAAATTTGCACTTGCCCTTTAAATAAATTTGCACTTGCCCTTTTATAGTGTACAAAAATACTTACCTCCATCTCTTGCTATCTGTGCAGCTGGAGGAACATTGCTTTCCTTAGTGATACTTTTACATTTTTGCATATTGCAATAAGAAATTATGCAAGAGATAATGTCAGGCCCTGAGTTTTTCTGAAAACATCTTAGCCCAGAGTAAGCCCAGAGTAGTTGTGTCTCTGGTTTCCAGACCAAGTTAATATACAGTATATCCTCTTCAGAGCACATTTTGTTAAAGGATCCCCAACAGCTGAATCAAAAAGTAGTGGAGGTGTAGTACTATGTATCTGGACATTCTCTAAAATTCATTGAAGGCAGATCAGTTGGCAAATCAAACCTTTACATCTAAATATAAAACAACTCCATCTGTGCCTTAAAAATGTAATTATAAAGGTGTGGTAAAATCATCTTCAGCTCATTTGAAGAACTACAACTCGCAGTACAGCTCTGTTATTTAAAAACACATAGCTTGATATGGATGAATAGAATTTTAGTTTTACAACATCCTAGATGACCCCATCATATGTTGTGTAATATGAAATCAAACAAAATGAGTATGCAGTCACTCTTGCTTCTTTGTCATCAGCTCAATTCACTCACCTTAAAAATAAAACCTGAAGACTATCTCATGAAGTTAAATGGAATACAAATTTAACTACATAATGACCACTGTAGCCACTGTGATATGTGTGGTTAAGAACTGAATTTGCGTAGGATGATATTATATTCCCTGACTTGATACACACACTAATTATTTGAGTTTTTACTTATAAATTAGACACTATATTACTCAATTTAAGAAATGTAATTGTAAATTGCAAATAGCATTCTAAATACATTTTTTTTTAATTTCAATTCTTTATTGCGACAGTTTGCACATGTAAAACACACATTACCATTGTCGAAGACTCCATAACTATGTACAGCATTCACATCTAAATACATTTTTTATATATTTTTTTGTTGTATGATACAGTAAAACTACTATTTTCTATTATTATGTCTATTATCCTAGATATTTTTGACCAAATGTTTCTTGCTCTACAAAAGGCTATAAGAGGCCAACATTAAAATAATTAATCCACATAGAATATAAACTAATCTTCAAAAGAAACCAGTTCTGATCACTGCCACAATGTTTTAAAAGAAATTAAGCTAGTAGGTTGTTCCTAGAATTTTGGAGGCTTTAACAGGCAGTCTCCCTCATTAGCCAAGAATGCCTCAATGAATCACACAGTGAGACATCTCTGGAGGGTATTCCAACTCCTTGTTCTTCTTCTCCTGAAGACAGTTCTAACTGACCTTGGTTTTGTGATTGGGGTCATAGTCCTTCTGCTGAATGATGCTGAGATTAATCACATGTTCCCCAGATAAAATGTGCTTGTCTTTTGCAGCATTTAAAATTCTATTAATTCTGCTTAAATCATCAACTTCATTTTCAGACATGCATCCCCATAGCTACAGTAAAATTTCTGCTGTACTTCATTGTTTACTGCAGAAAGTCACCAGTGTAGCACGTCCTGGACAAACAGCTTTCTGTTTGAGATAAAATGTAAAACTTTGGCATATTAATCCAGAGCACTTTCTGTCATTGTTCAACCACAGTCATTATATTTCATAAATAGCCGATCCAACGTAACCCTAAATTATGGAAACATCTTGTAAAGAATGAATATTATTAAATTCTGGTATACTAGAAAGCACAGCAAGCAAAGGAAGTGAGAGGAGGGTTTAAAAAAGCATTTAAGGGACTTGGGCAGAATATATTTAATCCTCAGCCTTCGCTGTTACCTCTTATCACTTCCTCTAAACAACTGAGGAGAACCAGTATACTCCTTGCAGCAGAATAATTAGCATCACTATCTGCTTTCCAGAGAGGTAAATTTCATGCCACTGCCTGTAGTTCTCTAGATTAAAATTAAGAACATAATGGGGCATCAATGCCAGGTTGCAATAAAATTATATTATCAGGCATTTAGACATGATTCCTTTTGTGTGGCTTTGGTCAAGTTATTAACATTATGTTTGTAACCCATGAATTTAATTGAATTAAAAGTGTTGAGGGAAAAAATGTTTTAGGCTTTCACCAATTATTGATCAAAAACCATCCAAACATAATTTCCTGGATGTTTATCAATGCATTTTCACAAATCATCTATAAACCAGAAAGCTGAAATGTATTAATTTGAATCTATTATGAATCCTGTATCAAGTGACAAAGCCAAGCAACAATCAACACTTCTAGAAAGGGCAAAGTTTTCAAAAAAGCCAGTTAAGGATAAAAGTAAAGTGTCACATCTAAACAGGTTTCTTGCTATTCCTTTGTCTTTCTAACCTGATGAATGGCTTGAAATTAGTCATTGGTTTTGTAAACAGATTTTTTTCATATTATCCCCATAAAGTTTTTTTTTTCTGATCTTCTAGGACAGATAACAAAATTATTTGCAAACCACCCATGCCATTTTGTTCATTATTTGTGCCACCTGTTATTACATCTACTAAAGAGAAATACATTCATGAAAATTTCTATACATACTAATGAAAATCTTTCTAACATTATTAGGAGGGAATCAAATTATCCTTCCACAATGGTAAACTTGTGGTTTTCACCTCAATCCACAATTTTTCCGACAGCACTATGGGGTTTAGATCATGAATTTTAAGAGTTTAAGGCTGTATTTGTAGTATGTATGTATATTTTTATTTTTAAAGCACCACAAATTTATGCAGTGCTGTACAGTTCAGCAATGTAAATATAATACAGACCTGGGAAAAGTGCATTACACAATACAAGTATAATATCACAAGGATAATTCACTTTAAGTACCATGTTGTAGTTGACACAAGAGGTTTGGAGGTCCCTACCCCATAGAGATTACAATCAAAATGGGAAGAAGACTTACATATATATGTAGAAGGGTGAATATTACCTTTTTGGCATTGCCCTATGCAAATTCCCTAAATAATAATGGTCCAAGATTCAAGAAAACAGCAATTGTAACATATATAGTTGCAGATACCATCATTACTACATGTCCTTTACATAGCATAACTGAATATAGTTAATTGACCACAGAAACCCATGTCAGATAGAAAATTGTTCCAGGTAAAAGATGAGATGTTACCATTTATCACACAGATATATTTCAAGCCAATCTGATCTCTTTCAAAACTACTGAGACATGCTCCATTATTCAAATTGTGTGTTCATTAACAGCCTGTTGAATGCATTAATGTGAAATAAAATACATTTATTGCTTAACTGTAAAATGTCTTTCAGAAAACGGTCTTCGAAAGATTTTATTCTTTACTTTTTTCTCTTTGTGCCGCTGGTCTTTCAGCAATGGAGATAAGTTTGAATCTCACTAAAAATATAGCAGAATTTTGTCTACTGATTTATGTATTAAATATTTGGGATTAGTCATTTGATATTAACAATGCCTTTTATATTTTGTGCTGAATGTTCTATTACTCTAGAAAGGATGTTAATAAAATGAAAGACACATTTTAATCTATTAATAAGAATATTGGTCAATGGAAGTGTATCTGATTTTGCACAGAAAATGATCATTTTTCTATGATCTATAAAGGTAAAAGCTTTTCTGTGAGCTATAGAATTAAATATGAGTGTATTAAACTGACTGATTTCTATAGACCAGTATTTTCTAATTCCATTTCTCATGGACTTCCATTGGTACAGGCTTTTAGGGCAGTCACATAAAAGCATTAATGACACTGTCAGAAATTGTCAATAAGTGGTTTATCCAACTGTGTTCAGATGAAAACATGTCTTCAAGGCCTGGGAGCAGAAACAACTGCTGTAGAAAATCTCTAATAATATTTCATACGCACAAAACTCTTTCTAAGCATTTGTGTATATAGAACAAATTGATTTCACTGCAGTTGTATACATTTCTGAGAAATCCCTACATTTCTTAAAATAAACAGTTATTTCTTTGAAAATGTTTCCCAGCCTTTGAAAGGGGGCATTGCTATGAACCTTACATCCAGAATGGTAACTTCACAACGACGGACCCTACCTACAGCATGGGCACAGTGATTGAGTTTACTTGCGACCCTGGGCATTCTCTTGAGCAAGGACCAGCTATCATAGAGTGTATCAACATGAAAGATCCCTACTGGAATGATACAGAGCCACTCTGCAGAGGTACAATATGTACAATATATTGATGTTTTAAATTAAACAACACCAAAAAAAGTAAAAATGTCTCTTGTCATTTTTATCAAGTCAGAGTTTTTTTAACTCAATGGATTAAATATGGCTGAAAGAACCAAAAAAAAACCCTGAAAGAAAAAAAAATTATTTAAATTGTTCAAGGATAACATTTTGCCATTCCAATCCAAGTAGACTTTTTAGTGTTATTAGCCACAGTATACAAAGCTTAATTAGGGAAAGAAAGGGTTATTTACTTTTTTAAATGTACATCGAACTTGTTGGACCTGTGCCTTTTTGTTGTACTAACTATACATGCATCTTGGACAGATAAAGATCAGTAAAAGAGAATACACTGGTTAATGACCTCATATTAAATCTCAAATCTGAAACTGCAAGTCATTCTGCTGAGAACATTTGTTCTAAAAACTGGTAATCTCCCTGATTAGCTAAATTCCTCTTTATTTTTTTCACAAACTTGACAAAAAGAACAAGCGCATCTATTAAAAGTAACTCTTTCTCACCTATTATTACTAGTGGCATAAATATAGCGGTCATGGGGTCATGGTTACCACTAGACTCGATCACCTAGTGGGCCCTCTTGCACTACTTCAACTCCTACTAAGCGTTCCCCCCCTCCAGATAGGTGTTTTTAATTTGGACTAAGGGGGCACAGGAGAATGCAATGCTGAGTTTGGGGTGGGGGCCCAGTGCAAACCCTGAAATACCTCCACTAATTATTATTCCTGTAAATAATCATTTTCAGTGCACACACTTTTTTCTTTTTTTTTTCTCTGTTTTACATTTTTCATTATATAATCATTTTTGATCTTGAATATAGTAAAAAGGAAACAAAATTAAAATCAATATTCAGATTTTAGATAAATATTTTTAAATGTAGTTCATTTTGAAGATTATTAATTGATAGATTTTTGACTAAAAGAATACAAAAAATAAAGAAGGCTTAATCAATTCTTATATGAGAGAGTTTCATCCTCAAATCTTCAACTTTGCTACATATATAAACATCGCACTATTTTTGTGATCAAACACATGCAATTTTCAAAGAATGGTCAATTAATATTGCTTATGGTCCAGGCAAAAAGGGGTTCATAAATTGCTGTTAACTAACTATATTGAATATATATAATTATTAAATTCCCCCAGCTTCAATTTGCAATATATATATTTTATATTACTATACCTGGATGTGTGTGATTTTTCTTTTAGTTTCTTACATTTAGCTAAAATTCATTCAATTAAATGACTGGTATACTTATGCTTTATAATATGTTATTTTTTCCAGTAATCTGCTTAAAATGAATTGTATGCTTCTCTTATTCTACATATTGTTCAAATTCAAACATGTGTGTAAATTATGTTATACATTAACAGAACATAAGTATTGTTATTTCATCCTATCCTTTTGCCCTTCTGTAACAATCCCCAATTTATTTAGTATCAATGTGATCAATAACTTTAAAACACTGTATGTAGTAATGAAATACTTAGATATTGATCTATAGATCTGGTACACTTGAGACATAATGCTCTGATGTTTTTTTTTTTTGTATTTGTTTACATCTTAATTTTCCAGCCATGTGTGGTGGTGAGTTATCTACACCAGCAGGAGTTATTTTGTCTCCCAACTGGCCTGATTTATACACAGAGGGAGAAGACTGCATATGGAGAATACATGTTGGAGATGACAGAAGAATATTCCTTGATATTCAGTTGTGAGTATTCTCAGTATGATGAATGCAACCTGTTAATTGTTTCAAATACCAATTTCATACACTACAGTAAAGAAAAGGTAAATTGAAATTCGTAGATGGTCCCAGTCAACTATAGTGGAGTTACAGGCTACCACCTCCCCTAACAGATTTCATTTAATGGCCCTGCCAATGAGCTCCCTGATGGTATATGTATGTATAATTTTATTTATAAAATGCTACAAACACATGCAGCGCTGTACAATTCAGCAAAACAAATATAATACAGACATGGGAAAAGTGCAATAAACAATACAGTGTGAGATCACAAGGATACACCACTTTAAGTGCTTTGTTGAGGTTGACACAAGAAGTTGGAGGTCCCTGAGAAAAAAATCAGATACAGACTCACACCCAGGATCAACAAACAAACTCCTATGATTGGGCGCTGGAACAGAGGGCAGGCATGTCTAAATAGGGGGATTGGCAGGAAACGTGACTATGTCAGTGGCAGAATGATGCGAAAGCGTCAGAATACCGTGACCACGAAAGAATGACACACCCAAAACTATGTCAGAATTTTGCAACCGCGACGGAATGCTGTGACCGCGAGGGTATGTCTCTTCCTGACAGAAATACTACAAGTTGTGGTGGTTTCAAATATTTATTAATCATAATATTTATTGATATTGTCCTTTTGCAATATGGACAATTTCTTTTCAGCTTTAAAGAAATGAGCAGAATCAAAATCAAAAATGACATAGAAAAGCTTTGATAAATGTCAAGATAAATCAACAAGGTGTAAATGGCCTTTATCTGTTTCTAGGCACAATAATTTGCAGAATGCTCAGGATGTATTTAGTGATAAGCATTTTTCATTATTTCTCACCCTTGCTGGAAAGCTCTGTAGGATATTTCCAATCTAAATGTATTTTTGTTACATTAGGTAGATAGATGATATAATATTGCAATATTTTATCATGGTTGTAATTATTATAATGCTTTAATATAGTTTAAAGTTGAGGTTCAATGATAAATCTTTTAGACATTTTGGAATATAATATTGAAGAATAGTATATGATTTCATTAAATAATAATTCATTGTTTGTTTTTTCCTTTTATCTCTATTCCTGTTGTTTGGGGGTAATAATGTCACTGTGAGGGACAGTCTTGTTCCCTTAAGAGCATAAACATAATTGCTGTAAAGAAAAATGTAAATACATTTTTGCACCAATGAAAAGATTGTGTTTGGTTTTAATAAAAGCATTAATTAGACCAGTACGAATACAATTCTAAGGAGAAAGATATGAGGTAGAGCCTTAGCACTAGCTTAGCGACAGCTGTTGATGAAGAGGAACAAAAAAGTTAAAAACAAGTTGCAGTGTGCAGCCAGTTGGACCCCATTCAAGTGTATCATCTGTACAGCTAAACTAGTGGAATGGCCTCCCAATGATCAATATGAAGCTTTACCTGTTTAAGGAAAATAAAGAAATCCCAAATATTGAGGCCTGTAAGTATTAAAATCTCATATTTATACGGATTGCTCTTTATTTTTTTTTTTATTTTTTTACACACTTGACTGTACCTTTAGAACCTCACTGGAACCTTCAAACCTCACTGAAACACAGTAAAACTAGCAAAAACATGGGAAATTTAAATAAGAGCCAACTTTTCTGCTTATCCCTCAGAAGGGCAGCGATGCACCATACATGACCCATGAAGAAATCCTGGATGGGCTCATTTTGTCTGCAAAGACATTGCTCCTCTCTCACCCATGATGTAATCCAATGGAAGGACATTTGTCTGTGGCCAAGTTGTAGTCCATGGAAGGCTATCATCTTTTTTTTTTTTTTTTATCTGACATAGTTCGAGTCATGATCTATTGTCGCTGCACAGGATGCTAATTGCTTTAAAAAATGAAACAATTCTTCATCTTCAATTAGAGTTTATGGTCAGTTCCCTGGCAAATATAGATATAGGAGCAAGGAATTTGCAGACACTATGGGTCTTATTGGCTAAAGTCCAAATTCACCTGTCGAATTCACCTGGCTAAAATTTGAGATTTGAGTCGCATCAAAAAAATAGTCACAAGTTCTCTTCTCCTTAGTCATGAAGCACTGGATACACTTGTCAAATAAGCGGATAGCAATGAACACTTTCAGGTGTATTGTGTGGTGTAGTCAATCGAATGTAAGTAGGATGCAAAATCATGCAAATTGATGTGAATTCCCCCAGTGAAGTGCAGCGACGTCATCCTCACCATATCCCTGACTGTATGTAAGTGAATAATGCTTCTGATTCTTTGTCACCTTTTCTCTAGTTGATGTTGTCACTTAGTAGCAGTTGCCATTGTCACTTTTGAATGAATAGTCACCTTATGCCACACCAGAGTCTTGCCATCAAACCCAAATTCACCACTTTGATGTGGCAAAGTCAAATGGGTGAATTTGGAGCAGTACACCTACTCAAATTTCTTCTATTGACAGATTCCATTCATTTCTAAATAGTCAAAGCAAAGTGATACGAAGTGCTCCTTAAAATTTTGACTATCGCAGTCACTTGAATTTGATGCATATTCGCCACATTACAGAGTTTGCTGAATAGGCAAACATGGGGAAGTGGCAATCAAATGCAAATTCAGAGCTATATGTGACTATTTGACCTTTAGTCAATAAAGCCCAATTGTCCTGTACAGGATTACTTCATGGGTCAGAAAAGAAGACAACAGAAAAGGTAAGGTTAACTTTAACACAGGCCTATAACTTTCATATGAATTCAGACACTGCAAAATGGCCATATAACATCAAAAGTTTTTTTTTCTTCTTTTTTTTCAAATTTTTTAAAAAAAATTATAAACCAAAACCCCTGTCAAAAGAATGCAAACCTAAACAAAACTGAAACATGGAGATTCATCTGAACCAAAGCACTTCCCCAACATCTGGCTTTGTCTGGTGCATATCCTTGTACCGTATATACAACAATGTATCGTATATACTCGTGTATAAGTCAAGAAATTTAGGTTAAAAAAATCAGTTAAAATCATACACTCGACTTATACAGTGGGGAAAAAAAGTATTTAGTCAGTCACCAATAGTGCAAGTTCCACCA
>WMED01001718.1:0-26403 GCA_019650415.1 Pipa parva
TCTATCGCAGCCAGGGAGGGAGGGTGGGAACTTTTATTTCCAGGCAGCTCCTAGAATATGGCACCCCAGGTAGGTGGGACCACATTATATATTGTGTCCACCCCCAGCAAGTGAATTTCCTGCTGGTCCAATACCATAGGAGGATTACCTCCCGCCAATTAATGTAAGTGGGCTGCCCCATATGCCATGATCTGTTCCTCCTCCACTCCTGCCCAAGTAGGATGTAGGGGGAGGAAGAGGCCAGACAACTTTTCCACAGCCACAGTCCAGCAAGCACCCAGTACGTCTCAGAATTGTGCCACTGTATCCAAGGAGAGGATCGTCAAGTCCCACACTGCACCATTTCCGTAGTACAAATTTAAAAAATAACATTTTTACAAATGCTGTGTATGAAAACTGCCAAGCCAACTGATGATGTCTTTTTCTGGGTCTACTGGTCCTTTAAAACAAGGAGAGGAGTCTGGCACTTGAAATAGTTATATAAAAAAGGTCCAAGTTCAGGAAAACTCTAAAGCAGAATATAGGATGACATACTGTAGATTTTACAGCAGAACATTGTGTCAATGTCATTTGTAAACTAAATACATTTTCAAAGAAATAAAAGCCTTTTGTGTAATGTAAAATAATGTTTAAAAAGCCACAGAACTTCAATTTACACAGCAGATGGTAATTGAAAGAAAGCCTCGGTAACTCAACATCTATACAAATTGCCTGCACGGAAATGGATTTGATGTACAATTCAGATGTATTATAAACATGTGTCTGGAATCAATGATTTTAAATGCAGGATTGGTTATCTAGTAGTTAGAGCAGTAACAATATTACTCTTAAGTCTAAGAAACACAATCTGGCTTTTAGAAACAATGCATAATACTTATGGATGGCACAGGAATAAAACTGTACGGTGACAGAAGGAGAATAAAAGTGCAAAATGAACACATTTTCCAACTTGAAATTTACATTTGAAACTGCACTTTCATGAGCTACATACATGTACTGTAGATCTGTGCTACAAACAAGAACCTAAAATACAGGAATTGAATACTATATATGAAAACACAGATAGATCAGTCTTTGTTGCAATATCTGGCACATAGAGTCATGCTCGTTTCTTGCTAAAATGATTGGTGTGTTGTAAAAAATGTGTGTACCAGATGCCCCAGTAAACTTTACTCTCACTGATTCTCAACATGTACTTTAGTGTCAGCTTTCTAGAGCAGAATCAGTTTTCAGTACTATTCAAAACAGTAGATCTTGGAATAACATCCATTGTTTAAGGAAAATATCCCCGCAATAGTCTCTTTTAGTCATTCAGCCCTCACCCATTGGATTAAAAATCCGATAAAAAAACTTGATTGTAGAAGTTTCTATCGGTAAATATCAATTGAAAAACTCAATTGATATTTACCACGAAAAACAGCTGAGATCTCACGGGAATAAACTCAAAAAGACGATATCGGGTCTTTACAAGTTTATTACATTTCGCCCTTTCGGTGAGTCTAATGGACAGGCAATAATGTCTACCAACACATATGTTATAGCTTTGTTATTGTGAAGGCTTTTGATTTTCCAGAAAAATGTACCTTATCAATAAAAAGCAACAATTCTAAAATAAATTAATTTTACATTTTTTATCAAAAATTGTACTCAAACTGCAAGCAAATTGAAATTGTCAATGACTTCATTGATTTTTTTTTGAAGCATAATGTCTAAATCCAGTTAATCAAAAGGGAAATCTTTATCTACCTGAATTTATGTATCCCCCAGAAACATATATATCTTAGGCTAGGTTTCTGCCCATGCTTGAGTACAGTATAGTATTTACTAGTTTCTAGTTCTCCATTTTCTTTTTGCAAGTCATAAAGTATCCTGTAGCATCTTTCCAGTTTTGGAAAGTGACAGGTTTGTGGTACATTTTGTAATCCCTTTTTCAAAACCAAGGAAGACCATCAAAATGATATGCATTAAAGTATGGTTTTCATCTTGGAAATCTTCCCCATGATCACCACCATCTCAAATCAACCTGCCAAGCATAATTCTGAATCTTAGGTAGGTAGGGCATCTATCCTCCTGAACTGTATTTGCTAGAACCCTTGTGCACCATTTTTGACCACCTCCCACCATTCATCTTTACTGCTGCACAAATGTAAAGTCTCTTGTGTCTGAAAAAAATACCTCAAAACTTATTTAATCCACTCTTTCTTTAGAAGTGCCAACTTGAAAAGCCATTCTCAAGGTACCATCCTCTTTGATGAGATTCCAAAACATTCAAAATCACAGAGAGAATACATAGATCTAAGAACTAAACTGATTATACCTTGGGAGGTAGAGTGACTGAATCTCTGTTAACAAAAAGTACTTGGGGGAAGTTCGCAAGTTACAAGCTGACCTTGACTTACTAAATGACTGGGCAACTATATGTAAAATGACAATATTTTTTGCGTTTGAGAAAGCCACAGCATTGGCGAAACGTGTCGAGCAATTGTAGAGACAACGCCATACAGGCACAGAGTTCCCTGACACAGTTTGAGACAAGAGATGACTGCACCATCCTACCGGTAAAAGCTGTATCTCTGTAGAGGGTGAAAATCTGATTGCCATACAAAAGTTGTTTCCATTTGGATTTTTAACAGTGATTTTTAAAGAGAGTACCATGTGAGTGCATCTCCTATTTTTAACAATTTAATATAGAATAAAAGACGGTATCACACTATGTAGAGTTTCTCTCTCCTTTTATATATTGGATTACCATGAGGTGTGTTCCTTGTTGAAGCTGTCCAAGGGGTAAAAGAGTATCATTACCTTTATACAACGCCTTGTTTTCAATGATTATCTGGTGAGAGTCCACCCAAATATCATCACGTGGTGTTTTTTGGATTTCTTTTAAAACACAAATTGTCTTTATTTTGGTACCATTGGGCTCTATACATTTGCATTTGTGAATGGTCTGCACTATGTATATTTGCGCTTTTTTCAGAAATACCTTCGTTTCTGTTGCTTGAATATTTAAAATGAGATATAATGTGTAGAAATGTAAAGTTATGCATTTGAGAGCTAACATTTGCTAGCATCATACACATTTGGGGAATAAAGCTAATGGAGAAGGATCTGGGAGTACTATTGGATCAAAGACAAAATAATAACAAGTAATGCCCATCTTCAGTGTCCAAAGCTTAGCAAGTTACATTCTTTTACCAAAGAAAGGATTGATTCCCTAGAAACTGATATAATTTTACCACTGCACAATTCTCTCCTAAGGCCTCACCTAGAATATTCATCTCAATTCTGGCCACCATTAAACAAAAAAGGATGTACTGGAGCAGGAAAAGGTTTAGAGAAGGGCAAAAAAAAAATAGTGAGGAATGGGGATAGTAGATATGGGATAGTAAACCTCTGAAAAATGGGCCTTGTTGAAGAATATTCCTTGTAAACTTTTTTTTTTCTTTGTAATCCTAATAGGAACCAGCCAAATGCCAGCAAATGATAACAGATAAACAAACAAAGACGTATTCTCTAAATGAAAACAGGAACCAAATTGCCACACCTGCAGGTGGTGCTGTTGTTAACCATTACCAATATATGACACCACTTTAGACTACTGACCTGTATTCCTCGGTGCAGTATTGCCCAGTTAAAAATGAATGAATATGCAAAGAAGAAATGTATTTCTTTGAGCATAACCCCTAAAACAATCAGGGGTTTATTCAGCATAGCCGAACTTACCCTCTGATCCTTCACCTCTGCTCACACAGACTGTTAAGCGCTCGCTGATGTCCTGCACACAGACATCAGTGAATGTTTTAAAGGGATTCCAGTCTCGACAAGGCTCGTGAGGCTCAACTCGAGTCACCTTGCGAGACTGGAATCCCTTTAAAGCGTTCGCTGATGTCCGCATGCAGGAAATCAGTGAGCGCATAACAGTCTGTGCGAGCAGAGGTGAAGGATCGGAGGGTAAGTTTGGACTATGCTGAATTACCCCCTCAATGTTTACCATATATAAACAAATGTAACCACAAAGGAGTAACTTACCCTTGTAATAAAAGAACAATAAATGAGTAAAAGAGTAATTTAAATTTGGGTGATATTTACCAAGGTCGTTCAATCTGTATCACCATTTTTCACCATCACGATTTTTTTCCATTTTTCACCACATTTTCGTTTTTCCCTAATTTATGTAAATTTATCGATATTGATATTATCAATGCATTAATACCACTATAATTTACATTACTGTCTATGGAACCCTTTTTGATCAATATCGAAATCATCAATTTTTCCACCTTAGAAAAATGTTAGTGCCCCGTCTCCCAAAGGGAATAATGGGTTTTCGCCACCCTCAACCAGGCAAAAACTAGTTTAAATTTAAAAAAAAGTTAAAAAGAGCTTCATAAATTTCAATATTGGAGATATCGATATCGGCATATTGATCAAGCAGGGAAAAGTTATTCCCTTTTAGTAAATAAGTGTCCACTGTAACATAGGGATCCATTTTCTTTAAAACATATTTTCTAGAGTTTCAAATCCACGGGAGACCCATACTGTTTAAATACGAATAAAATGCAGATTTTGAAATAATCATTATTTGTATTAAATAATATTTGATTTGCAAACCACAGTATATTTCATTAGGTAACTAATGGAATGAAAACAATTGTTTGAAAAGTCAGAACAACAACTTAAACAATGCCACACCATATTAAATGATATTGTATTTAACAGTTCCACTGGATGGCAATTTTTTTCATTTTCCTTCAGGGGAAGAAATGTTATGTGAAATGTCACTGGTTGATGAAACACATGAGAACAATTATTAATCATTAAGAAATCTTTACATTTTAATTGAGCACTTCCTGTAACTAATTTGTCTCATCACCTGGAAGATGCTAGTGATTATTTTGGCATGGTACAAATGATTTCATGTATATTATAAGCTTCTTAAAATACACACACATACAGCCAGAAAATTGTCATTCAACAAGAGATGATAAAGAAAAAAGTAATTCAATACATAAATATATATATATATATACTGTATATTGAGATATTATTTTTCTTTCAGTGCAGAGTAAATGCACAGCAAATGTCCCTGATAAAAAGATACTTTTAAATTGAAAAAAATGTGTATGCAGTCATATATTCAGTGATATATGTTATATGTGAACATACTGTATATGATATATGTTCAGTGTTAAACTTTCAAATTAAAAATATTTAGCCTGACTAATGCCACATAAAGTTGTTCACACTCATTTAAAATGCTCTTCAATATTTTTTTAACGGGCTTACTTCACTTAGATCCTCAGTGTTACTAGCCTACAGGGGCAGTGTGGTGGCTCAGTGGTTAGCACTGCTGCCTTGCAGTGCTGGGTTCGATTCTAACCTGGATTTCATCTCTTCATCAGCATGGAGTTTTTATGTTCTCCCTGCACCTGTGTGGGTTATCTCTGGGCACTCCGTTTTCCTCCCACAATCCAAAAACATAAATTTCTGTCTGTGTGTGTGACTGAATAGGGAAAACTAGATTGTAAGCTCCATGGGGCAGGGACTGAAGTGAACTATGATTCTCTGTAAAGCACTACATAATATATCAGAGATATATAAATGAATACATACATTTTTAACATGAATTGCAATGATCAGGACAGACATGTCAAACTGTGAACTCATTGTAATTAAAGGTTAATGAAGATATTCCACTAACAACCACTGGTGTTAAAAAGCACATTTAAGTGTTCTGTTGAATATTTTTTTCTGCATTATCAAGTTATATCTATTCCATATGCATTTGTGTGCTCATGAACACCCACAGTCTATTGCAACAAGCAAGATATAAATCAATCTATGTCAGTGGGGAGAATGCTTTTAATCTAGCACCTCTTCTTACTGACAAGAAAGAATTACTGTTTGCTCTAGCTTTCTTTTAGCATTAAAATTATTTGTTGATGTTCATGTGAGGTCCATAAGAACTGATGAAAGGCTTAGGAGGAAGCAGAGAGGACCCAGGAGGAATACATGTAGAATATTGCTTTAAAAAAAAAATACAGTTGCTGGAGTAGAATCCACAATCATTCTGCTATCACTTTGATGCTGCAAAAACTGGAATGGGTTTAATATATTTCAAATTTCCGAGTTCTATATTTCACTGCATAATTTGAAAAGGAGAATTAAAGTGCTTCCAAATACTAAATGATAAAATCCGGCAGCAGTAATAGAAATTCTAATCGGCAGAATAGACACTGGAACAACTAGAGTTTTTTTTTTTTTCTTGAATGCTACATTTTCATTTTTCCCTCTAGGGGTCTGAATATTTACTGTTTTCAATTATAATAATGTGCATTATCTTTTATGTCATTTAGTTACATCTAATGATATGATTCCATCCGATTTATTTTTTATAACTAATATTTCAGTTCCTCCACCATTTTCAGCAGATTCATTCTAACTGCTGCAAAAATAAAAATGGATGATGGGAAAAACATCGGCTACCATCTAAAAATACACTCGAGTCTAACTTATTTTGCTTTGTTTATTAGTGGATTTTATTAGCTATGTCAGATTTGTCAAAAGACTCCCTAAGGATGTTTATGATTGTAATTTACAACCATTGCTGTAGATTATTTGAAACCAATGTTTGCTTCAAGACAGAAAAAAAAGTCCCTCAACCAATACAATTTATCTATTTAGTGGGTCTCATCTATCAAAATGATCTTTTCTTATTTCAGCAATTAAAATAGATACATCAGTGCGTTTGGATCATTCTTCCCGCATTTAAAAGTTGTGTTCTGCATACATACACACATCAATAAACAAAGCACCCTTGGGTTATTTTCTTCCTGTAAAATTGTTAATATCATACTTGCAGTCTTCATATTATCAGTGACTGGGGAGTGAGAAATACCAGGGTAGGAGAGAAAAAAAATATTCAAAGATATTCATTATGTGAGAAAAGTTGGCCAAATTGTCAGTGGAAATGGCGTTTTGTTAACATATGGGGAGAGACTGAGTGTTAAGATACCTATATAACAAATGTTCTATTTCATTTTTAAAATGCAAAAAATGTTTTTTGATTTGGTAAAGCTGGTAAAATATTGGCAATATTTCAATACCTCTGTTTTCAGTATTCTATCAAATTTTTTTTTGATGAAGGTGTTTGCCTGCTTTAGGCTGTTGAAAACATATTACGAGGGGGTTTTCAGTAAGGTACGAATTCGACGGTCGAATTCTCAAACAGCGGTTTCCCATAACAAATACGAGACAATTTGCCCATTGTAAAGTTACGACAATTTTTTTAAAGTTAAGATTGCGACAATTTTCCCATAATAAAGTTGCGACCATGACAATGTTCTCATTATAAAGACGCGACTGTGACAGTAGCAGCCTATTGCGACTGTCTTTATCAGGTGAATTCGCACCTATACGCAACAATTCGGACTTTAGTGAATAACCCCATTATTTCCTATGGATGGTCCGGTCATTTTGCCACAGTTTAAGTTTTTTGCTCAGAAAACATTGTAAATATCAATCTGCAATGGAAGCATAACTGCACTGAAAACAGTGCAAAATTCACTATTTATTGATATCGATCTAGTTTTTTTTTTTTTGGTCCTTTATAACTCTGCAGATTGGAATAATCCCCCAAACTGAAATATTGCGTCAAAGAGATAGAATGGAAACTAAACAAGAAGGTAGAAATTATCTTTATAAACTTCCCTCTTTGTGTCAAAAAACATTTTATGAGATGCACCACAAATGTATTGTTCAATTAAATCATTAACAGTCGGAAATCTATATATATATATACTGTATATATAAAATCCCAATGGGTGGACAAGGAAATACAGAAATTGTTTATGCCTCACCTTAAAACTGCATTCCAGTTCTGGGCTCCATCACACAAAGTTCATGTGCACAAGCAGGAAGGGGTTTTAAACAGGACATTTAAATGATAAGGGGAATGGAGAACCACACTTATGAGGAGGAAATAAAATAATGAATCCTATTCAGCTTTGATAAGAGGTAAAATAGGGCGTAGTTAATAAACTTTACTGAAAAAGTGGTTGAGATGTGGAATATTCTTTGACTGGTTCTAGGAGAATCAGTGTAGTGCTTTTAAAAAGATATAGATGCTTTCTTTAAAATTAGTTATTTGAATCAACAATGGTTGGTGGAATGTTGATTAAGTGATAATAACCACTAGAGGTTAAAAAGGAATGTTTTCATTGTACCACAAACTGTCCCAAGCTTTTAATGGAGTTTTCACCTTCCTATAAGTGAACTGGTGTCAACTATGTAATTGCAAGTTTTATATACTTTAAATAATATATACATTTTTGCGTTACCAAAACTTTGTCAAATCATAAATGTATCTGAAATGTATTTGAGCTGTCATCTAATAGTATGCTTTCAAAAGCTGATTAAGCTAAATTTTACCCAAGGAAAAAAATCACAAGCTGCTCAAATGTATTTCAAAAGGACATCCCCCATTAATTGTCTGATAGTTAAACATGTGTTTTGGGTAGTGTATCCCCTTTGTCAGGGTTGTCATCAAAATCCACCCTTATCTCCCTAGCATAAACAAGGCTTTATCTTGTATCCAGCATTGAATTGTTACCAGTAAATCATCAGGTCTTGTGATGCAGTCACATGACCATGACCCAAAAAAAAAGATTCAACCTGGCATACCATCTCAATGCATTAAGGTTTCAATAGAATACAATCATACATAAAAAACAAAGCTGTAAGGGGAAATTTGTTCTACTTAATGAATTATATAACTAACTAGAAAATATTTTCATGTTTGTGAACCCCTAAATCTAGGATATTGTTAACTATATTTCATAATATTTTACTAGATTAGTAACAATGTTTTAATGTCTCACAAACAATTGGTTAGTTATGACTAATTCAGAAATCCCACTTGGTCTTTTTTTTCTATGAATGTAGCACAATTAAAATGTGTTTATATATAAAATGTTGTTAGTTGATTAGATATAATCTGTATATCAATGTCATTTCAACCTGTTTTTCACTATTTGATTCATTTTGATGTTTTTCGCTGCATTACCACCAATATTATATTTTCACCACATTGTCGATTTCAACCAAATTAATTAATAACATTTACTGATACTGAAAAAGATCGATATTGATTAATATTAATTCATTAATACTGCTACACTTTAGCTTTGAATGGCATTCCTTTTCCTCTTCAGTTGATTTTGATATCGATGATCTTTTCGATGGGGACTTACACAACATTTCAGTGGTATGTCCATATAGAATAATGGATTTTAGCCACCCTCAACCAGGCAAACACTTTGGAAGGGGATTAAAGTGTAAGTAAATTTATTGACCAAACTATACATATATATTATATTTTTAATGTAGAAACACAAACTTAAACATTGAAAAGTAAAAATGATTTTGTGTTTTTCAGTTTTCACCTCTTAATCATGCAGTCCTGTCATCCCTGCATTACTGTGTGTACTTGCTTCCTGTATAGTGCAGAGAAGTCCTGACCCTAATGAGGTCACACAATGACTCATTCTGCTAATGCATGCTTAGTAATCTGATACTTTCCTTTCACTGCAGCACTGAATTCCAACCCAGAAAGTGTTGGTTTTTAAGACAGAGAATGTGAGAGGGGTGGGGGTGTGGCCTTCTCCACTACAGGAAGGAGAAATATTTTACAGAGGGATAACAAGTGCTTCAGAGTGAAAAGGTGAGAGAGGATTTTACTAATCGTTTTTCACTTTAAAATAATTTAATGGGGCAAACTTTATAAATAGGGTTTACTTACACTTTAAGAAGTATTGATATCGGCATTATTGATATTTCCCCCCTATTTAGCCGAATATCAGTATCGATAAAGCAGTCAAATTTCAATTTGATAAAAAATTTGAAGAATGCCTGTTTTGCAGGACTCAGTTGCTAGAAATAGTGCTTTCTAAAATCAAGATTTGAGTCAATATTTGTCAGAAATGACAATTTATTAACTTAGTTTTATTTCATAGACTTCTTTGAAGAAGTTACATTTGCCATTCTAAGATATATGTTATTAATAATAATTAATAATTCAAGGGAAATTCAAACCATTTTGTAGTCCTACAGTAAGAGTTTGTAGTGTTGTACTCTACTGTAAAATTAACATTAACAAAAACTAGAAATTAAGTCAAAATGAACTTAATGCTTTCCCCCCATAAATCCCGGAATGAATACTAAGAGGCATATTTCCAATTCAACCATATCAATTGATTTCACCCCATTTTGTTGTCAATTTTTGTTTCCCTGTACTTTTTGATTTCCCTGATTTAAAAAAAATTGATAAAAATGTTTCCCCATCAAAATAAATTATCTATAAATATCAATCTATTAAAAGGGGCACACTTTGCAATGCTTTTCTATGAGGGTTCCTTCCATTACAGATCAATATTGATGTCTCTTTTTGATGGGAAAATATTTTGGACTTAGGCTAAATGACAGGTCCAACTCCATAGGGAATATTGGATTTACGCCAGCCTGATTGTGGAGAATTCTTTTAGGAGATAAAATTGTTTATGAACAGCTTAGTAAATAGGAGAAAACAGTAATATCTCTAAATATAGGTTGTTTCTCCTACATTTATTAGTAAAAAAAAAAAACCTGTTCAACTTTAGAAATTGTGCCCCTGACTCTCCTTCATTGCGGATATAAAGATAAGCTATGGATGTCACCTTGCTTCACATACATTTACAGCATACAAATATCTCACTGTTTATTGCCTATACAAAAAGTCCAATAGCAATCATAATTTCTTACACAGCACCATGGAGGACAATGCTATCAATATAATAACATTCAACTTTAATAGAAAACCATTGGTTCAGAAGGAGTTAAGCAAAACTAGAAGAATATATTCGGAATATAATTACATATTTCAAGATAACTACAGAATATCTTTAAATACACACTTGCTGGTTGATTATTGAAATTGCCAATCATCAAATCATCAAAGAGTTGTTTATGAGTCTAAAAGAATAGAAAAAATCATGGTGTCTTCGGTAGAACTAAATGAGTAAAGTATTATTGGATTTATTATAACCTAGCTTTGGTTCATGATTCTAAAATTATGCATTTTGCTCAACTGCTGTCTGTGTGGCCATCATCAAAATGAAATGACTGGTATTGATTGACTCATGCATTATGTTTGCTTAATGATA
Organism: Pipa parva; assembly: GCA_019650415.1. NCBI lineage: Eukaryota > Metazoa > Chordata > Amphibia > Anura > Pipidae > Pipa > Pipa parva. Next base: position 11,199 of record WMED01001718.1, read on the forward strand.
CAAATTTTCTTCTTTTTTTATAAATATTTGTCAAAAATGATGTATTGCATTGGTGACAATTTCAAGTGGTCAACTGTGATGTGTCTAATCACACTAGACACACCACGGTGGGAATACACTGAGCACTATGGAAATACCACTAATTTCTGAGAGCATGATGTAGAATTAAAAACAACAACTGAGAGAAGGTAGAAACAAGGTTGACCTCTAGTCTAGGATTCAGGAACCCCATCTTCAAATGTGTTTTTTCTGCACACACTGCATTATACTATGAAGACTGATAAGTATCATTTAGAGTATAATGTGAGTGAATAAGCTATGAGTATTTCCATATTACTTAGATTGTAAGCTCCTTGGGGCAGGGATCTCCAACCTCTTGTGTCAATCACTACCTAGCACTTAATTTGTTGTACCCTTGTTTTATTTTACTTGTATTGCTTAATGCACTTTTCCCTTGTTTGTATTGTACTTGTATCGCTGAATTGTACGCGCTGCGTAAATTTGTGGCGCTTTATAAATAAAATTATACATACATATATACATACGAACATACATATAAAATTGAAAGATTGAAGTGGGGATTTTTTTTATTTGGAAACTTCTATGTCCAGTGTAGTAAGGCCCAACTACTTGGTTCTCTTTTATCTCTTATTTTTCATAAATTTATTTCTAGTCAAGAAACAGAAAATAAGGCATTTTGTGTGTGTGTGTGGTCAAAGAATGATCTTCTGTATAGTGAAAACAGTTTGTTTCTGGTGCTAATAGACCTTTTCAACAAACTAAAGCATTGTTTTCTCAGGGGCTAAGTTTCTCTTTTAAACAGCTACTGATTTGACATTGTGGATTTAATATGAAACAGAAAGGATAGGTATCTTCCTAGATCATATTGTGATTATGTCCTGAAAATGGTTGCTTTTAGATCAAAATCATGGAATGAAGTTCCTTGAAAGTAATAATTTAGGGGTTATTGTTAAACCATGTCTGATACTTACATTGCAGTGTATTTTGCTGTGCAAACACAAGTTCAGAATCACAAATAAAGGACAGGGAATGTCTACGTTGAAGTAGCAAATATATGAAATATAATATCAGCAACTATTTTCAAGGTCCTTATTTAACATAACTATAATACTGTAACACTGATCATTGCTAGGGCTATGGTCTAGTTATAAACACTAGGGTAGTGTGGCAGAATTAAAGGCCCTCACTCGCAGTCTTTGCCCCTCAACCTACATATACTAAAGTTGAAAAGGTTTTGATTGCAAAGTGTGGCCCTGTCAGCTGAGCAATATTTATCGATAAGATTTTATTTTGATGGGGAAACATTTTTATCAATCCTTTATAAATCAGGAAAATCAAAAAGTACAGGGAAACAAAAATTGACAGCGGAATGGGGTAAAACAAATCCATATGGGTCAATTGATTTTAGTAAATATGCCCCGGATATGGTATCAAATACATTTCAGAATTCATTTGTACTCTTGTGCATGTAAAGTACTAAGGGCCCAATTAACTATTACCGAGTCTACATTTTTGGACATTTTGGGATGTGTTTTGACCATGTACTTTGTGTTATGTAAAATGAATTAACCAAAATAATAAGAATAACATATTTTTTTTGCCAAGACTTTTACCTTAAGTTTCTATTAATATTTTTACCAAGCGTTTACTAGTTATGGATCAGGCTTTAAAATGAAAAAAATTTTAAAATGTCAATTTCATGACAAAAACTACACCAAATATGGATTCAAAATGATCATCATGGCGTTTGACATTTAACTCTTATTGTTTTTATCTTTGCAATCATTTGTTTTTCTATTGGCTAATAGATGAGAAACAAATTAAATTTAGTAGCAAAACAAATGTAAAAAAAAAAAAAAACATTTGATGTTGTCCCCTGATAGAAACTAAATCAGGATTTCGGCATATTTTATAACTAGTTTGCAATGCAAATGTTTGCTTTACTGGACATAAATTATAATAACCTGAATCTTACAGAAAAATATCTTTCATCATTATTTATTCCTGCTGGTTCAGAAAATGCTTTAAAGAAAAAGTCTAATGAATCAAAGTATTACTGACAAGTTCTATAAGTAAAAAGAAGCATGTTTGTAAATATAGTCATCATTCCAAATCATTAGCAATAAAAAGCAACTGCTTACCAAATAAATTGCTTGCCCCTCCTCTAGCATCAAACAGGTTCCCCCCAATCCACTGCTTGTCTGTCTGACTGACAGCTCTGTAAAGAGTTTTCAGCCAATCAGTGACAACAGCACTTCAACCTATAGTGATTATTAACCTGGAATAGGCCTTTCAAGCATTCAAGTAACATGTAATGGCTAGATCATTTGTATTGCGTGTCAGAAGTTTGAGGCTTAAATCCTATGTTTTTATTCATTTATTTTGCAATATGATGCTTGCTACGATTTGCACATAATAGATGTTAGGTAATATGTGAATAAAACAGTTTTTTTTTCACTGATCAAGAAGGTTATTAACAAAGGCTTAGTCTATGGTAAGTTAAAAAAATACCCCAAAACAGAATAATTCAGGTTGATATAAACTGAACTGAGAAAAAGAATTTAGGGAATAATTAGAAACAGAATATCCATGATAAGACAACTATGTACATACAGTATGTACGCCATTATAAAAAGTTGTTTTATAGAACTGAATATATGGGGATAATTTATTAAAGGGCGAACAGTCACATAAAGGCTTAAATTTGAATCTTTTTGCAACTTCTCCAACTCTGCTTATTTAATAAACTTTGTTATGTAACAAATGTTCTACCAATTTGGACGCATACAATGGTCACAGACTTAAGGAGATCTTCACATGCATTTGCATGAACTGGTAATTCAGTAGATGAGTTTAGGGGTATTGCTGTATCTCTAGGGAATAACTAGTTGAGTTGGAGTCCAATATTTGGTTCAAATAGACAGGTGGACCCAAGAAAGAAACAGAAAAGTGTTCAGTTCTCTTGGTAGTAGAATCAATAAAATCTATCACCAAATAGAGACTAATATATGGGAGTTATTCACTAAGGTGTGAATTTGACTGTCGAATTCTAAATCAGTGGATTCCCATAGCAAATCTGCTACACTTTTCCCATAATAAAGTCGCGATAATTTTTTAAAGTTAAGATTGCGACAATTTTCCCATAATAAAGTCGCAACTATGACAATATTCTCATTATAAAGATGCAACTGCGACAGTATCAGCCTATTGCAACTGTCTTTGTCTGGTGAATTCACACCTATACGCAACAATTCAGACTTTAGTGAATAACCCCCATTATGTGCCAGACCAAGGCATCTCTAGATGACATAATTCACTGCGCTACCAGGACCTGCTAACAACATTGTTTCTTTTCTAAAGTTAGGGATATATTATTATTCCCAATGATCATTGATTGATATAAATTCAGAATTTGTCTGCCACCTTCATAGTTAAGTAGATGTTACTAAGGCGATTTCTTTAAACCTAAGAATCCATGGTACCCAGGCACTGTACTATTCTTATTTATTTATTTTTTATTATATAGCACTACTATATTACACAGAGCTTTACAGAGATTCATCATTCACTTTAGTCCCTGCCCCGTGAAGCTTACAATCTAGTTTCCCTATTCAGTCACACACACTTAAAGGGCCAAATGTATTAAAGTCAGAAAGACCACTCTCAGTCTTTCTGAGATTACAGCGCGAGTTTTTTCTAACTCAAATTTTCCATATTTTTCAATAGAAAGGTAGCCATACTACTAATGTAAAGTATGGCTAGCTTTCTATTGAAAAATATCAAAAAATTGAGACACCAATGTATGTTTTTTAATGGTGGGAGGAAGCTGAGGATTCCAGAGGAAACCCAGGTAGGTGCGGGGAGAACATATAAACTTCATGCAGATGAAGTCCAGGGTAGAGTTGAGCCCAGAGCCCAGCACTGCAAGGCAGCAGTGTTAACCACTGAGCCACCACACTGCACCCTTCTCTATTTGTGAGGCTATAAAGTGTAGTAATACCTTGAAATTATCCAGCTTAGAAAATAAGGTCTAAACAGAGTCAAAGCCAGTATCAGCTGATATTTCCTTTATTCATAATCTTCAAGTGCTGCTGGTAGTTGTAGGCTATAGATAAACTTTCATAATAGAAGGAATATAAGCGAAGGTAACAAAGAGAGGATATATTGGGGGCAAATAACCCATGCTTAAGATATGAAACAAATGCTAACATTAATAAACAAAAATATAAATCAAAGCAGTAACATCTAGTCAAAGGAACAAACAAAATGCTTAGGCTTCTTTTTCTTCCTTGTATTGTCTGTATGCTCTCTCTGTGCTATGTTTACATCTCCTTTGCAGTACAGCAGTGTTGTACTAGATCAATAACCCTATGAACTATTTGATTCAGAAAGTGCCTTAGGTCTTTTTCATTCATCATTGAACCTGCCAGTGGAATTGAGAAGATGTGGGTTTTTTATTTTATTTTATTCTGGCTGGACAGAAAATTTTGTTAACATGAGGATTACATTTGGAAAGCAATGAACACGTATGTTTATACAGTCTGTGAATTTATAACTTATTTTCCCAGAAGGCTATATGCTCTGTATTCTATGGAATAAACAGTAGTTCTGTTCCATGTGAAGGTTAATGGTTCAACTGAAAACAGACATCATATTGTTGCAATGAAAGTTTGTTACTGATACTTAAAACAAGGTATGCTGTTGATAATTGGTTAGCTGGAAGATATGTGATTATTAATGACTTGTTTAAATGAAAGGTGAGCTTTGGGTCTGTGTGAGATCTAACATTTGGCTAGGTGTGTGGTTAGACACAGTACAATGATCACAGAATTGGATGAAGTTAGCATTTAATACTCTTGCAGCTGTAGATACCGTAAACTGATCTATCTCGTTCCTTTCGCACAATGTCACATTTAGCTTTAGATGCAGTCTTTGCTGAATGGACCCAGTGGTGCAAAGATCAATGGCAATTTAGCTCTTCTGAATTTAGCAACGCTCTGTTTCAGATTTAATCCTGATAAGAAAGAATGGCACTGTGCTAGCTTGTAACATACTTGAGGGAGTTAAATACTTGTGTAATAGGAGTAACATGAGTGATTAACTGCAGTTAATATTTTGAAGGCAGAAGGTTTGTTTCTTTTTCCATTTGTTTACAAATGAATGTCCCGCTTCTAAATCAATTTGACAAATTCATCACCAAACTATGTACATACAGTGTAACACTGGCAGGGCAGAAACAAATCTGAAAACATTAACATCAGTGTTTTACTTAATAGATATAGATATTTACCAAGTGTATATTTGTATTTATTCATTTATATAGCGCTGATATATTACGCAGTACTTTACAGAGATTCATCATTTACTTCAGTCCCTGCCCTGTGGAGCTTACAATCTAGTTTCCCTATTCATTCGCACACACAAAATTTAATAAAGTCAGAAAGACCGCTCTCAGTCTTTCTGAGATTACTGCGCAAGTTTTTTCTATTTCGAATTTTTGATATTTTTCAATAGAAAGGTAGCCGTACTACTAATGTAAAGTATGGCTACTTTCCATTGAAAAATATAAAAAAATTAAGACCGAAAAAACTCCCGAGGTAATCTCGTGGGAAAGATGAGAGATCTTGCTCGATAAACTCAGAAAGTCTGGGAGCAGTCTTTCTGACTTTAATAAATTTTGCCCATAGACAGACACAGATGTATGTTTTTGGATTGTGGGAGAAAACCCAAGCAGGATCTGGGAGAACATACAAACTCTGTGCAGATGAATTCCAGGGTGGAAATGAACCCAGAACCCAGCACTGCAAAACAGCAGTGCTGATCGCTGAGCCACCGCACTGCCCAAAGTTGTAATTTGGTATGTTGTAAGTTGGCAATGTTAAAAAAAAAAGTGTACATAGGTTGGGCTGCTGATGGGTTCCCAAGCTAGTATTACATCTATATTGAAAATAAGTTAGGAAGAACTCAGACTACAATTTACATAATCCCCTGTGAAATTTATCAGTATGAATATATATTGGTAAAACATAACCTCATACCCACGTTACCCCAGAAACCTACCAAATGACAAGCAAAGGTAGTATAATGTAAAATTATCTGATGAACAGATATAAGTAGATAAAAGCACAAAGCATGTAACTTATTTATAGTACACCATAATAAAGATAACCTACTATCACAATATCGATACCAGTAACACGTGAAAGCGTAATATTGCTTGAAATGAGAGGTCACTCTAACAACAGATTTCCTAATATAGTGGGAAGATGCTAGTATGAGGTCATAGAGATTGTAACAACACTATCTCTTTGATTTGTTATTGCAACATGTTCATGGATCAAATCAGATGTTAAATCAAGACATACTAGAAAGAACTACTACATGGCTCAATACATGGTTTATACAGATGGAACAAACTTGAATGCACCAGCCTATGCCAGATAATGCAAACCTGTCTGCTTTCTGTTTGTAAACATATGTATAACCACCTACGTGTACAATACCTACATATTCTATAAAGAAATGACATTGATTGTTTATATAAAATAAATGTGAAGTCTTTATTATAATTTGGTGACTATGTGTGAGTATTATTATTATTGCTACCCAGTATGCCAACAATCTCAAATATCATCTCAAATATATAAAGCATATAGCTTTAAGACTATGAAGGATTTTCATTTGCAAGTCCCAAGTGTACATGTATCACTTTTCGACAAAAATACAGGAGGATCTGACATTCAGTTAAACATACATAAAAAAAATTCAACAGACCGTATACCAGTTCATGCTCAAACATGCATCAGAATCTGATTCTTCAATGTCTTGTATAAAATATTGTGAAAACTAAGTTGGTTGGGTTAAGCAACCTTCCTCCTATGCACAATTAGAGATTCGATGAAATAAGACTGAACTTATTGAGAATAACGTTCTTCCAAAGATTGGTTGGTTGTTAAATCCCAGATAACAGTTACACTATTTTTGCATTTGTCCAAACACCTGTTTTTGGACTCCATCCTCCCAGATATATAAAAAAAAATCACTTTTTCAGAGCAATATGCCTACATAGTAGTCAAGGACTGGTTGTTAAAAGTCATATAACATAACAATTAGTTCACCTTGATCTGATGAACCAACGCTTTGTTGCACATTTTTGCACTGTTTCTGTACTTTATTGAAGGGTTCATATTTCTATATCAAAGAGTTCTAACAGTAGCCAATACATCGAAACATCAATATGACACTGTAGCATTAAAGCTTGTCTTCTTTAAAGAAGAAATCAAGTCTCCAACAGTTATTTACCCAGCTAATTGTCACTGTTAAATTATTTAATTTTACGATATACACTAGTTATTTATTTTCAATGGTTTTTAATTGACACTCACTTTATTGCAGAAGCCATAACTCCTCCTCCAAATTTCTCTTCAGCTTTTCAGTTTGGAATCTTATGTCACTGACTGACAAACATGAAAATGTAGAAAGAATCAGGTTGGCCACTGTTCTCTCAGACTGCACAGATCCAGGATTGATTAGCTATTCAGAATTTTCAAGTCTTTCATTTGAATTCCTGACTTAAAGGAATAAATAATGAAGTTTGTATAACCAACTGCTTAATAAACATACATTTACCAAATGTGAATATCAATTACATTTTTTGTCACAATAATTATATTTCCTGTCGGCAGCTCAGTGGAGGAGGGTGGTCCTCTGTCAATCATTTAGCCAATAAAAATGACGTCACCATGGAACATGCAGGCTGAAGAAGAGTATCCTAAGTTGTCCACTACTGTCAGCTCTAAGAAAGATTTTCCCTTTTGTGATGCCATCAAGTTGCCGTCTGGCAGCTTTATATTAGCTGGCATAAACCAGGAAGTAAATGGTACTGTTTTTGGAGGTTGATTTTCAGTATGTGACAGAAGGAGCTGTAGTAGGAAACTGGCTGTAAATTTAAAATAATTACATTGTTAAATACTAATGTAATGCAAAGTAAAATGTCTAATAATAACAAATGGACAAATAACTGTTACTTTAAATACAAATTATAGATACCTCCAGAAAAAATAGGATATTTGCACATTCTGAAAATTCCATTTTCAAGCAAATGCTTCTTCATGGCACAGCTTTTACCAGTAATGTCTTGTTTCCCTTCACCAGCCGTTGTTAAGCGGAACGTCCCAGAATTCTCTGTAAGCCTAAGCCCGTTGAAGATACAGGTAGATGACAACTTAAGTGACACTTGTGGACATGAGAGCATGTATAAATTAAATGCCCTCAGCTAGAGTGTAATTCACATATTTTGTGACCGTTTCACAGTTTATTCTAAATGAAAACCAACAGAAAAATCCAATGAAAAATCGAATGGAACATTGTTCTCAACAAAAGATTTCATGCTTTTGATTTTAACATAGTGAAAGCACTAGAATTCTAGGATTAATCTAACTGGTAAAAAATGCTCCATTTATTTTTTTCTTTCATTACTTCGGATAATTTAGTTAAGTGTATTTATTTGGATTAAAATTAAACTTGTATCACATTGTTTATTTGAGGTGAATTTAAGCTAAGAAACATTAATTGTGTCTGGAATTGTAGAACTGTTAATTTACAGCAGGTTTTAATCTTCCCTAAAGAAAAAAAAACACACAGTTGTGTAGGCAGTGAATGATGCGCTAATGTCTGAAATTATAAGGCAATTATCACATTTTCAATTACATACCACATATGGCAATTAACATTTTGTTAATCATCCGGATTCTTTTTTACGTGGCTTTTTAAAATAAGTAGCTTACCCTCTAACTCCATCAAATTGCTATTTACAATCAGTGCATACATAATAAGGCTTCAGATTCAGAATTGCTTCATAGTTCCCTTCTGATGCCTATTGGCACCTTGCTAGGTATGAGTGCACAAGGAAATGGAAGGATTTTCAAATGTGGACAGAATTTTTCAAACTGAATAAAATCTTTTTTTTTTTTAATTTTTTTTTATAAAACATGAAACTGAGAAAAGTAAGGATAATGGAAAATACTTGATTATACTGGAACCTTCATCCTCCTCTGATCAATGAGAATTTCTACTATAAAGCAAATCGTGTACAGTAGGTAATATATCCTACCTGTGGAATAAAGAATGTAACTATATTATATCATTTGATTCTTTACCATATTTTCCTTATTATAAGCAAATGCACAGTTTACTTGTTAGTACTGTGAGCAAGGACAGAAACAAAGGAATTCACTGTATTCTATACAAAAAGAAAATGTGATCCACAGTGATCTACCGTCAGGGGATTCAGTGGGAAGTCCTATGATTTATATAGTTAAAAGTATAAAAATACACAATGTATTTATGTAGTTGTTTATTATAGAGATGATTACACTTTTGAATTGAAGTAAATTTGCTCTAATTAATTTAAAAAAAAACTTTAGACAAGATTCAAATAAGAGGAACTTACTTTGTATGTATCAATAGTTGGCTTGGTAATCACACAAAATGATTAGCAGAGCATGTAGTCAAATCTATATAAAAATGTCAAAAATTTGAACAGATAAACCATAAAGTTCATGACATAACAGATAAACAGATATAATAATTTGGATTCAACTATCATAGACTTACCAACAATGAAGTCAAATAACTGTGCTAGCTAATCATTTTTCACCTCTCTTTTATTATTGCTACCAGGAGGAGTCCCACTGGACACCCTCCCCTTCCCCCTACACTGTTAACCAAATCAGGTATGGGGGTATCAATCTTAACCAAGGGGGTCAGGACTGACAGCTACACCCCACCCCCCTTTAGCCAATGGGGGCAGGTGTTCCTCACCTGGAAAGGGTCTATTGCTGACCCCCTCCTATTGCCCCAAATCCCATAAGGGCTATGGGGTTTGTGGTACTAACCTAATTATGGCCCTACATAAGTCCCTCACCCCCTAACTAAGCATGGGATGAGGGGACTGAGGTGGGACCCATACCTCCTAACTAGTGGGGTATGGGTCCATTACATCACCTTTACAAAAATAAAATAAAACGCAAAACACAGAAACATTACATTTCAAAATTCAAAAATGTCCACCAATCAATACTAAACAATTACTAATTAATAAATTAGCACCAACTATAAACTGAAGTGCTAACTGATTAGTTGAAAATAAACCGAAGCACTAATATAAATCATTTATACTGCAAAAAATAATTCATTTACTATTCTCAAATAGATGAGCAAATGAACGTTAATAAGTAAATGTACTACATTAACTTTCAGTTGCAACCTGGCAACTGTAGTATGCAGTTTGCTGTTTACTAAACCTATCGGTCAGTAGGTTTATATAACAGGAGGGAAGATTTCATTAATATCTTTAGAACTAATGTTAAACTTCCCCTGGAATTATCACAAGGATAGAGAGTGCTTTATATGAAGCTCATACAACTGTATTTTAAGGCTTTACGGAATCAGTAGATATGGGGCAACTGAAGAGTTCTTAAGCAGATAACACCCTCTTTGCTTTTTCAGATGTCTAAGATTCCTTGCCCATGGGTGGTCCAGAAAATAACGCATGGATTACATAGGAACCAGATTAGATAAAACCAATATGTGTACAAGCCAAAAGGTGCTAACATTTGATAATCATATTCAGAATGCAAATACCCCCATGAATCGTTGCACCATATAAAAGTGGATATTGATCCTGTCCCACCAGGCATTTTTGCTAATGGGGCACTTGAATTACAATTAAAAAGCTTATAAGGTAAGAACAGACTCTGGACATTACTTTCTTTTCTTTAAACTTTCTTTTTTTAAAAAAGTGCATTTGAAACAAATTGGAGCCAATACAAATGGATTCGAACACATGCAAAAGACACATCCATATTTATTTATTTATTTATTATAAAAAGTTCCCATCTTTTTTCATTTAAAAACGAAATAGAAAAGAACTTAAAAATCATCACTGTATAATTCCCTTTTTCTTACGTGATGAAATGATGTGCCCAGAACTTCCAGAGAAGCAATGCTAAGCATTAACGAGCAGGAAAAATGCATGGTTTCTGACTTTTGTACATAGTTCAATACTTTATGCCAAAGTTTATTCTGAGATTGTATATACTTACAATGGTAATGCCTCTGATCAGTTAGCCAAAACAAAACAACTGCAAGCCAAATAATGTTTATTCCTAGCCTGTTTAAATTGCTATAGAAAACACAGGGTTTCATTTTTCATCTCTGCTTAATGCTGTATATACCATGCTCCCTTTACCATAAAATAAATGAAAATCTTATTCCGTCATTTTAAAATCTTTATTTCTGTTAACTCTTTCTTGCTTTTCCTGAGCAAAATTAGCTTCCACCAATGCAAACTGCAATATACTGAAAATGTCATGTTACAATAATATATGGTTTAAAAGTAAAGATTATAAGGGAGTCTGTTCACAATTTTTTTTTCCCCATGCGTTAATAGCAATTTATTGACACTTTCCATCTGGCAACGTGCTATTTTAATCTTACTGTGTGAAACAATAATTCTGTCATGCAATGATCCATTGTAGGGTATACTGCAGTTCAATTACCTTCACTAGAAAAAAAAATCAAACTTTCTTTTAGAAAAATCAAAATCCATATTCATCTTGTTTTGTATTTTATTCTGCTTGGTGAGATGATGATATTCAAGCATAATCTAATACAGGCAGATGGAGCCTTGACGTCTAAGAACTCCAAACAGGTCATATTTTGTAACAGAAAAATGACAAAAAATACTTGGTATAAAATATCAAAAAAAGGGTATAGCGCCAAAAATGCTACAAATGATGTCCAAATAGTGATGAAACAGTTAATGAAAAGAATAATAAAACAGTCTATAAAAAAGTCCGAATTCAAACCAGTCCTTTGTGGAACAGTCCTGCGCCTAATCCACTGAGGTCATCTGTCCAAGTGCCTCAATGTCACAAGAAGTTTAAATAATTCCGTCCAGATGAAATGATGGTGGATGGAGCACTGTCTGCGCATCCACCATTATTTCGTCTGGACGGAATTATTTAAACTTCTTAGGTCATATTTTGTCTTCTGCCTCAATAATAAGTAGATGAATTAATATTATTGATTTGAGAAATATTTTTCCTAGGAGCAAAAAGGGTGAGTGGCTCAAATCCAAGTGGTAAAAGAGTAGATACTCACAAACCGCTGTAATACTACTGGGTGCCACGGGAAAGACGTCCCAAAATCAACCAAAATGGAAATGGAAAAAGAGATCCCAGGCGACTCCACAGTAGCAAAAAGTGAACTTTATTGACCAAAAGTTAAAAGCAGGGCCACATTCTTATGCGTTTCGTGCAACAGTATTTAATCAAGCTGGACTAAGTGCTGTTGCACGAAACGCGTAAGGATGTGGCCCTGCTTTTAACTTTTGGTCAATAAAGTTCACTTTTTGCTACTCTGGAGTCGCCTGGGATCTCTTTTGCCATTTCCAAATATTTTTCCTAGTTTTGATGCTATTTCTATTTGGCCTTTGGGGATGCCTAGGAGGATTCATGCTGAGAAACTCTTACAACACTGTAGAAATCATCCCTAATATGATTATGAACAGAATCAAAAATTCTAGAAAAGTGTTTGGCTATTATTTATAGCCAGAACAAACCAAAAAGGATTAGTTTCAAATTCTAGAATTTGGGGAACAAAATCTTGCATAAAAAAAATTTTGAAGAAAATTATCTTTTTTTTTTCGAGCTCAAAATAACACTCCTGACTGATGAGTAAAATAAATCTGCAATAGACATATTGGCTGGTTCTCTCCTGCTGTACAAATCTTAGCTTTTTATAAGAATATATTAGAAAATAAATAATATTGATAATACCTTATATCAGTGATGCTCAACCTATGGCCCGCGACGCGGTGCTATCTGGCCTGAATAATGAAATGCTGCGCATAAGCGTGAATTTGCCAGCTAAAGACAGTCGCAATAGATGGTTACTGTAGCAGTCGCGTCTTTATAATGAGAATATTGTCACGACTTTACTATGGAAAATTGTCGCAGCTGTTACTTTAAAATTTGTCGCGGTCGCGATTTTAAAAGTCATGACTTTGAAGAGGCCCGTGACACACGTCTTGCAATTTTTTATGGCCCACAGGCCAAGAAAGGTTGAGCATCACTGCCTTATATGAAACATGCAATTAAACGTTTATACCTAAATTTACATGGTAAAAGGTAAAAGTAACATTGCCATACAAAGTACATATAAAAATGTAAAACTCATTTGTACATGAGTTACAAAGTGGGCAATCTAAACAACATTTAGCATATGTAATGATAATATTAATGGAAGTTCACTTTAATTATTTCAAGCATTCTAAAGTGGCATTTTCATAATTGCTAATTAGTATAGAAACATAAAGGGGTATTTATATAATATTTTTATATAACAAAAAATGTTTTTGACATTTTTTAACACTTGTAAATTTGCTCTTTAAACAGCGTTTAATATTTATATTGCATAATAAGATTAATTTTAGTGCTGAAAAGTATTCACTTGGTTTAGGGTAATGAAAATATTGGTGATATTGTGGCTACAAAGGACCCTGAACCTGGCTACTCTACCCTTAAGAAATGAAACTGCCCCAAAAATGCCCATGTCAGACCCTCCCTCCCTTCTCAGTGGAGAAATGGAGGAAATATTCCACACTTTTTATCTAACTATGAACTTATAGAGCTTCAGGGGGTTACTGACTAAAGTCCAAATTGTCACATAAAGGTGTGAATTTGCCACTTCCCCATATTCTGGTATTCAGCAAACCCAGCAATGTGGTGAATTTGCCAGTTAACAATGGTTGCACACTACACAATGGGTGACTACTGTCGCAGTCGCGACTTTACTATGGGAATGTTGACATGGTCGCAACTTTACTATGGGAATCTGCTGTTTAGTCAATAAGGAGTAGAGAATCGAGGGGGTTATTCACTAATGTCTGAATTCAAGTGGCGAATTTTCAAACTGTGGATTCCAATAGAAAATCTGCAACAATTTCCCAATTGTAAATTCGTGACAATTTTTAAAGTTACTATTGGACCAATTTTCTCATAATAAAGTCACGACTGCAAAATATTCTCATTATAAAGATGCAACTGCTACAGTAGCAGCCTATTGTGGCTGTCTTTAGCTGGTGAATTTGCACCTATACGCAACAATTCGGACTTTAGTGAATAACACCCTAAGGGTATAGCCACCCAGAGTGATGAGAAATCACTTTGACAGTCAAATTCTCACTTTAGTCAATATCCCCCTTGGTTTATAATCTTATTGCAATCACAGCATTGCTTATGGGGCCACTTTTTCTTATGGAGAATGATAGACATATTTTGCAAACTATAGATTTCAAGCAGTGTTAAAGGCTTAAATGTGAAGCCTTTTATCGAGCTTTGTACAGGTGTAACATAATCATCAGTAAGCAGTACTATTAAAATGGTTTCTTATGCCTTTAACACTTCAGCCAAAGGTTATTTATATGGAAAATGATCAAGCAATATCCTTTTTTTATTCCGTTTGTATAATTTACACTTATTGTAGCTAGACATTTCTGTTTACACAGTCTTAGCAGTGTGGCCATTGACTGATGTGATAAAGAGAGATTCATTTTTCATTCCTAAATCCATTGTGTTGTGTTTCAGTCTTCATTTCTTTTCCTTTTAAATAGTTTTCACCATTTACTATGGAATTCAATCAATATAATCAGATCCGGAACTTGTGCCGATAAAAAAAAGTATAGATTTTAATTTTTAAACATAAGTTAGTAATCTCTGAATATTATATTTCATGTTTTAGGAAATAAAAACATAATGTTCATTTCTATGAAGTGTACAGACATGTTACTGCAAGAGTCAACATGTTGGGGGGGGGTAATGTGGAAAGTTTATTTAATGTAATAGGCAAGTGTTAAATTAACTTGGCCAAGACTTGAGAAGACACACAGGATATGTGCTTCCTTTATGTTAACGTTGCACATCATTCTAAGAAAGAGAATGTTGTACTATCTGAAACGGAATATCTGAATATTTCCTGCATTTTCAATTTAAAAGATCAAAAATTCATAAAAATCTCATGAGAACAATGCGAGATTTCACTCAGTAAACTTGGAAAGACCCAGGGGGGGTTATTCACTAAAGTCTGAATTGTTGCGTATAGGTGCGAATTTGCCAGATAA